>JAAROE010001005.1:0-210150 GCA_036365135.1 Miichthys miiuy
GCAGTATCTTGCAAAAGGTATGAAAGCACTGGATATTTCACAAAAGTCATCATACTGTGAGAAGGTTTGTCTGATTCAGAGTGCAGATGTGTTAGTTCAGATAAATGCGTGTTAAGGAGAAGTTTCTGTAAGGCAAATTTATCATATTAAAGAGCAGCTTGTGAAAAGCCACTGATGTGTAGCAAACAGGTATTTGAAGCTGCTGGTGCCTCAGCAGTCCCAAAACCTCTCAATGCAGGATACTCCAGAGGCTTGCTAATGTGCATAAAGCTGTATTTCGGCCACCCTTAAACAATTTCCATGAGGAAAAACGACTGCAGTAGGCTCAGAAATACACAATGACTAATTTTCAACAGTTTTCTTCACTGATCAATGCCGTGCTACACTGGATGGTCCAGATGGATGTAGTTCTGGATGGTTGGTAGATGGCCACTATGTCCCAACAAGGCTGCAACATCAGCAAGGAGGTGGTGGAGTGATGTTTTGGGCTGGAATCATAGGAGATGAGTTGGTAGGCCCCTTTAAGGTGCTGGAAGGGTGTCAAAATGACCTCTACAAAATTTGTTGAGTTCCTAACTGCCCGTTTCCTGCCATGGTATAAAAAGAAGAACTTTGCCTTCTGGAATAAAATCATTTTCATGCAAGACAACGCACCATCCCATGCTGCAAAAAATACCATTGAGGCCTTGGCTGCTTTGGGAATAAAGGGGGAAAAAATCATGATGTGGCCACCATCATCCCCTGACATCAACCCTACTGAGGACCTGTGGAGCATCCTTAAAGAGAAGCTCTATGAGTGGAGCTTGAATCAGATTGATATGATTGTTGAGGACAAAACCCTACTGACTGTCAATTATATAGATTATTGAGGAAAAAAATAACAAAAATAGTATATGCATAATAATTTGGAACACAGTGTAGTTATGACTAATATATTATTGTTTATAGTTAAGATGAATACATTATTGATTATACTTGTGATTAATATTGACTATAGTTAGGATTAAAAGATTATTAATTATAGACAGGATTTAGAGATTATTGACTATAGTTTGGATTAAAAGATTATAGATTATAGTTAGGGTAAATATATAGTTGATAATGGTTAGGATTAATAGATTATTGATTATAGTCACAATTCAGGGATTTTTGATTATAGTCAGCATAAATATATAACTGATTATGTGAGAATTCAGAGATTATTGATTATATTCAGCATTAATACATTATTGGTTATACTATTGATTAATATTGACTATAGTTAGGTTTATAGATTATTGATATAGTCCGCATAAATGTATAACAATTATTGAACTGATTATTGTGAGATTTCAGAGGTTATTGATTATATTTAGGGTAAATATATCATTGATTATACTCAGAGTTAATAGAGTATTGATTATAGTTAGGCTCCAGCACCACCATGACCCTAGTGAGGATAAGCAGTTCCAGATAATGCAAATCCTATCCTAATATATCTACAGTGCTGGGTGGTGTGTATAGCTTTTTCCTTTATAAATGAAATCATCATCATTTTTATTTACTCAGATGATCTTTGTCTAATATTAAAATTTGTTTGATGATCTGAAACATTTAAGTGTGACAAATATGCAAAAAAAACAACTACTGAAATCAGGAAGGGTAGGTGCACTAGGGTGTGGGGGCTGGAGCCTATCTAGCTGACTTTGGGGAGAGGTGGGGTACACCTGAATAAGTCTCCAGTTCATCACAGGGCACAAAGAGACAAACAACCATTCACACTCACATTCACACCTACAGACAATGTAGAGTCACCAATTAACCTGCATGTCTGTGGACTGTAGGAGGAGCACCATGCTGCCATAATCAAGATTAATACAAATGAATTATGATAAAGGATTTTTATAGTCAGAGATTATTGATTATAGTCTGAATTAATAGATTACTGATTATATTTAAGGTAAAAATATCATTGATTATACTATATACATTGATTATACTCAGGATAAAAAGATTATTGATTCTGGTTAGGATTATTGATTATATACATACATTATCCGTAACTTATCGCGGGGCTGGAGCCCTACATCTGACATTGGGCGAGAGTGGGTACACCCTGGACAAGTCACCAGTTCATCGCAGCACATCGAGACAAACAACCATTCACACTCGCATTCAGGCCTACACACAATTTAGAGTCACCAGTTAACCTGTTAAGGTTCATGTCTCTGGACTGTGGGAGGAAGCCAGAGCCCTGGAAGCCAATCAGACAGGAGAACATGCAAACTCCACAGAAAGCTGAGGTTTAAACCAAGAGCCTTCTTTTGTGATGTTAACCACTATTGATTAAGGTTAAATATATAATTGATTATACTCAGGATTAATAGATTATGATTATAGTTAGAATAAATAGTATTATTGATTTTGTACATTATGACATTGCAACTGTGACTTAACAAATATATCGTGGAAAGATTATTTAATTAAGATGCTGCTCTCCACTGCGAATTTGAGTTTGAATTATAAACTATTATTATTTACAGCAAGAGATGTTTATTTATTATTGTATTTCTTTCTAAGTTATTTTGAAATAAAAAGGAAAGGCAATTCTAATGATATGCATCTAGACCTTCTATACTGATGATTGCTAATGATCTAGACAGGTCTCTTGATGATTATCAGGTAGGTGGAAGATCTCAAATCTACTTTGGTTAACTCTCTTAATGTGTACCTTTTCAGTATATACAGTATAAACATATAGAACAACTGCCTGGCCAATCAAAAGAGGTCATCAGAGAGTGATGACACTGATCTATCCATCTATTTAAATTTTATTTGATGCACCTTACAAATTGTGAGTACCATTTGCCTTCAATTTCATGAAAGCTAAAATCCTTCAGTGCCAGTCAAATTGTCCTGGTCTGTTCAGACATTTTCATGTGTAGCTCAAACAAAAAATGTGTCTTGTGTGCATGTGCATGAGAGAACATGTGTCATGGGCACTCGTGGCAGCCATAATTGTAGCTCTGTAGGTCTTAGTATTGCAATTTTTGTTTTAAAATTCCAATTATTAACATTCATTAAACATAATCACAATTGTTTTAGAGAGAATCTCAATGCATCAAAGAATCAGTTCTTTTTCCCACCCCTAATAAACACTATATTACTACTAAACATATGAATTCTGTATATGTGCATTATTTTAATATAATATTAAATGTGATGTTACCTTTTCATCATATGAGTTGGACGACGTCTTTCCTGTGTTTATCGTTCTGATTGTAGTAGTCCATTTTATTAATCTATTGAAGAATGGTATTAAGATGGGTTGAAGCAGTTTGTGCCTGAATCTTGGCAATGATCCAATGATTGTCAGTTTGGAGGTACCTACAACACCATCTTTGCTTATGGTGGCAGCTAAATGGTCTCTGAAACATGGTGATTTTGTACTGGGAAATTCATGATGTATTTCTTTAGGCACATAAATAGTTGGAAGTTCTCTGCCATGATTTTTGTGCACTTTCGGAATCAGGTTGGTATTAAGAGGTGATGAATTTGTTGCTACTTTAAGCATGGCTTCTGTTAATTTGCTATTCTGGTTCAAAGTCCTAGATATCAGTATACTGCTCACTGGTGGCTGGTGATCTGCATTGATGAAACTTCCAAGTCCTGTTTTTTTATCTTGCTTCTTTTTGAAAATATTTGTAGAACTCCACTTTTCCAACCTCTTGGTTAAGTGTTCTTTTGGTTTCTTTGATCTTGGCCAGTCCAGCTCCATCTGCCATGTACCAATCTGATTCTTTCAGTCCACTCTTTGCGCTTGATGAAAGGCTCCCATCCTTCTGGGTTTTTGAGGAGAGTTTCAGCCTCCACAGATCGGAGGCGGTTTGCCTCCAAAGCGATTTCTTTTTCACTGGCCTCTGGTTTAATGATTCGTGCCAAAGCATGAAACAGGCAGCTCTTCTCCTCACTGACTGTGCTCACTGTCTTGTTATTGATCTGTACATCATAATAGGCACTCTTTGGTCTGTAGATCAATGTCACAGTTTGATTGACAGGTTTAGTGCCTGGGTTTAGCTCCTGCATTTTGATGAGTCTTCCATGGTTATCCTCTGTTAGGATGACAACCTTAGTGCCAGTGGTTTCTGACAATATTCTGATATCAAGAATGGTGCCTGCAGTCATGGGGTCCCTGATATTCTGTGAGTGTTTACCTGCCTGTACTGCAAGTTTATGTTTAGGATTAAGGTCTACTGCCATGTATGCAATGTACCTGTTGTTCTGTCCAGCTCTGAGTTTTTCCTCTGTTCTTGCACTCTTTAAGCCAGTTCTTACATAACGGCCAATGCTGCCATTTGTTTGGCCATTAACTTGAGAAACTACAAGACTGGAGAACTTATTGTGGAACACTTCTACCATAACATCAGCCAACAACTTATTGATGGTGTGGGCTAAATCTTGCTTGAATTCTTTCAGCATCTCAATGTCTGAGGCAGAAAGCTTTACCTTCACTTTTTCTGAAAAACCTTTTTCATTTTGGAATACAGACATCTGTTCATGAAGGTTTGAAAAAAAAAAAGCTGGAGAGGCTCCGCACTGCATTCATGGCATCTACTGCCACTAAAGCCATGTGGGCATTGGATTGCTTTCAGAATTCCACGTGTTCTTTCTTTGTTCTCTGCTTTAACTTTGTCAATCACGGTGGACAAGGATGAGTTAAGCTTTTCCTGCCAACTGAGGTCTGCATAGAAAGGCTTAAGTGCAGTTTTTCCCAACATTCTAAAAATGGCCAGGAGTTTTTTCTTTCTGTTCTTGTCTTTCACAAGATCATTAAGTTGCTCTTTATCCCCAAGGTGCGAGAGGATAATGATGTACATAGGCGATGCTTCTTTTGCAGTGTGTGTGACTGCATTTTTCATGTCTTGTCTTTGTGACAGAACTTAAACCAGCTTTAACCTGTTTGGAGAGGGCATTTGGCATTGACTTCAGTTGTTTGTAGGATCCCTTAATTAACATTTTAGAAGCTTTAAAGCCCTTTGCAATCAGTTTTCCAACTCCAAGCCCAATGAGAGCCCATAACCCATGATTTCCATAACCCATGATTTCCAGCTTGAATTCTCCTGTCACCATAGACTCTATGCCAGTGATGCAGTCTGATATTCCTTCAGTGATGAGCCCCATGCCAAGGTGAGTTAATGTACCATACGTAAATGCAATGAGCAGTGTTCCTCCGACAATCTGTAAAATGCCAAGACAGAACACCAGCAGACCTTCATGAGAAACGAGGCTTCTCATCCACAGAAAACACATATTTCAGACCTTGACTGCAGAGGTTGTAGGCTTCCACTTGGAGATCTTCATCAGCACTCGACACCAGGGAGAAAATTGGTGATTTTTTGGCCACTGCATCCCTCCCTCTTTCTTTTATTTTATATTTAGCTTTTGGATTCCCTCACTAATGTTTTTGTCTAAGTAACTTAACATCACGCTCTTGGTTATTAAGTGTTTTTCACAGTTGGGTTGCCGTTGGTGGAGTATGCAGAGGACATTTTTACAAACTGCAGACAGATCATGGATTCCTCAATAAGACACTTCAGAGACTCCTGTGCTTTCCTTAGATCATCTTGAGCTATAGTGAGGTAATCTGTGTTCCTCCTATGTATACTGCAGTATGCATGATTAGAAAAAGCTATGGCTGCCCAACTTTCATCTTGTTTCATGGCTTTTTCAAACAGATCGGTGCTGACATCCCATTGTCCTTTACTCAGCGCAAGACTTCCAAACTTGATGTAGTGATAAATGCTCGAACAAGGTGAAGTTTGATCTTGAGACTCATCTTTCAGACTGTTTTGCAATTCAGTTCTCTTCAACTGCTCAATTTCTTCTGATTTAGTTTGCAACCATATCCCCCAGAACTCATTCATGATGGCAACAACAGTTCTTCTGTCATCTCCATCTGTGTTCTTATAAATATCTTCCAGTGATTTGCAATACTCTGAAAACAGGTCCTCCCGCAGGCTCAACTCAGTGACATTGTTTCTCATGTGATTTATGGTCTGTGCTAAAAGTCTATCTCTTGTGTTCTTAGCTTCCTCCAGAGAAGACACAGCCTCAAAAGACTGATGCAGGTTTTCAGTAGACATGATTATCTGAGCAGATCCAGGTTTACCTTCGCGTGCGGTTCGACCAAAAGCCTGGAGTTCCACTCTTGTGCTCTCTGAAAGGAAAGAGGATAACAAACAATCCATTGTTGTTCACCTGTTTGGACACTTTTATGTTTGTGCCACGCCGGCAGTTTGTGGCAACAATGACATCACCAGGAAACAGTTCCTTATCTATTTTGCTCAAACTGTCTCTGTCACTGCGGCAGTAGAGAATGATTTCCCCTGGGATGCTGCTTTTCAGGTCTTTGTAGATCTCTTTGGCTTTGTTGATGGTTTCACAGATCACCAGGGCTGCTCTTCCCCTTCCGTATGAGTTTGAGGAAATCTGAGCTATAACCACCTGTTTTATTTCAGATTTCCACTCTTCAGCAGAGGACTTCATAGTACCTTTGACCTCAAAAACCTTCTTCCTGTTGAATGTTGGCATTTTTCCAGGCAGAGAGATGTGGATATAGGTCCTGCAAAAACAGATTTGCAGATCTGTTTTGCTCCCAAGTGTCCCTGTTGTTCCATATATTTTCCCATCATATTTTTCAAAAAGGAGATGTTAGAAATGTAGTTTGTCACTATTGAAATTGTGCTGATTTTGATTTGGTGTTTAATCTCAACAAACTGCTGCAGACCATCACCCCATTTCTTATTCAGTTCTACTATACCAGTGGACCTGAAATCCACTGGACAGATATTGTCATTTTCCACAACATATTCCGTCCCTCCCTTCAGTTGCATAAACATAAAGGCGTTCTGAACCCATACTGACATTTTCTTATCCACCAGATTCTTCATGAATCCAGGAATGCTGATTTGTCTTTGTTGTTTGGACAGGGGGTGTACTGAACCTTCTCTAAGATTAATTCTGCAATGGATCCAAGATCATGGCCAGAATAGTGTTCAGGTGCTGCATGGAGACCATGGGGCTGGACAGGTAGGTCAGCTGCACTCCCTGATCCAGCAGCAATGAGTCTACTTTATCAATTATGATACACTGATAGCGCGATCAGGCCTCACATCCTTCATCTCAAATATCTGGCGAAGGTGATCTGCAGCAAAGGCTTCTATGGTTCCACGTCCTTCTGGTAGCATTCTTTTCGATCTTCATCTGTGGATTTATTTGTGTTTGTGTCAGCTGTCACACCAAAGTACTTGTAGAAGTTGGTCCATTCTTCTGCATCTCTTTGACATAAAACAGAAGAGCTGGACACCACATCTACTTTTTCATCCTAAGCACACACAGTACTGCAAACATTGCTATGACACAAGGCTTTCCTTCTCCAGTGCCCATCTCCAGGAGCTTTCCAGTGTCCGACAATGCCAAGAGGCACCAGCTTATCATTTGAGTGGCTCTAGGCCACGGGAGTTCAGCCTTGTGCAGGTATACAGCATTTCATAAGATTGCCAGGAACTCCTGAAGGTCTTTTGTGTCCTTGCTGTGACTCAGGTTTCTAATTCGCTGTACATCTTTGTGGTTTTAATGTCACCGGTTTTAATCAGGTTTGTGACATATGTTACTACACTGTAGGATTTATTCAGTGTTCCTTCATCAATGTCTTTCATCTGCCGTAATTCATCAAAAAGAGTGTCAATGTCAATGTTTATTTTCTCATCTCCGAGGCTCTTTTGTAAATGCTGGATCAGATTCTCAGTTGTAGATGACTCTAACAGCTTAAGAAGAGATTGGTTGTTCTCATCTTTCCACTTGGTAGAAACCTGATATGTTGCAATCAAATGCAAAATCTCCATGATGGAAATGCAGCCTTCATCATGATGGTGATCAATTAATGCTCCAAGGAGGTTTAAGGCCTCTACTGGTGACTATAGTATTTGTGCTTCAAGGTTGGAAAATAACTGGAAGATTTCTTTTGTAGTTGCAGATGCTTTGGATTGCTCCACACAGGTAACTAAAATCTCCAAACACCATTTGCCTGCAGGAGATGTCCTGTTTCTCTCACTTTCTGTTTCTTCAGTGACCACTTTAAGGAGATTTTCCCGAAAGGTCAGAGTGAAGACCTCTTCAGAAAGTAATTCCTGTCCAGTCATTTTCTTTAGGATGGTAATGATTTTATTATCAGTATTTGTGTCATCGGGTTTTAGGTTGGTATGCAGCACCTGAAAAAGAGCCTTTATAAACCTGTGTCTCAGATCCATATCTTCACTGCCAAATTTAGCCATGAGGTTTTTCAGGACCTCTGCTGCAAACACCAGGGAACGATTTTCCTTGAGCCTTGAAAGTTCCAGATTGTGGGAAGAACTAAGACATTGTTCTTGAATTATAAATTCACGGCTAAGCTGAGGTTCCCTGTTTCCATTACCTCAATGCCGTATTGTAGGTAATCAGAGACAAAGTCATTGATGGTACCATAAACAATGTCGGCTTGATAGATATCTCTCTAAGACGTATTTGTTTTCTTCATGTTTGTGTTAAGAGAAATTCCAAGATGCTTGTAGAAGTCAGACCACTCAATTGTTTGCTCCTCTGAGTGAACATCAGAGCTCAGTACAATGTCCAGTTTGTTTCCCATGCAGGCTTGTGTGGTTGCCAACATGGCTATAACACATGGATTGTCTTCCACACCAACCAGTTGTAGTATTCCGCTCTTCTCAGTTAGCATCAACACACACCACTGCAGCATCTGGCTCACTGTGGGCCACTGGCCTTTTGTGTCAAAAACTGCTTTGCAGAGCTGAGACAGACAGCTCTGTATGTCGTCTTCATTCAAGGTTTCAGATTTAAATGTAACTTTCATAAATGTGGCATCTTTTGATGCATTTTCGGAATATTGGAGGACACAAGTAGTAATGTTTTTATCTTATCAATCACAGAATCATCCAAATTCCATAATATTTTTAGTTCTTCTAGAGCTTCAACTAGACTGCTCTTCTTTCTCTTCTGAGAATCTTTGGAAATCCTCAAGGAATATCTCAGGACTAACAGAGTCAAGAGCCTGGATGAGAGAATGACCAGACTCATTCTTCCACTCTGGTGATACATTGTATACTTGTACCAACGTAAGGACTTTAGTTATTGAAACATCCTCTGCATATTTCTGTGACAGTGCTTTGAGCAGAGTCATTGCCTCTGTTGGGTCCATTGGTTTGTTTGCACAAGTCTGAGAAGCATTTCACTGGATTCTGAGTGGGGTTAGGTTGCTCAGGAATTCTATAAGAAAGAGGTTAGTGGAAAGCCTACCTTCAGCCCATTTTTTTGGCTATGATGACAGCGTTAGCATCAGAGTTGCCATAGTCAGTAAAAAAGTGCACCAGGTTCATATACAGGGCTTGAGTCAACAGAAAATTCTCTAAACCATTACTTGCTGATTGGCTGATGGAATCCACCAGGGACTGAACGCAATTGGAGATCATTTGTTGGGACGCTCCCTCAGAGATATCCAGAGACAGGGCACACAGTTCTGTGATGAACACTTGAGCATGCTGCAGAGTACTGAGGGATGGTAGAACACTAACCCATTCATCAAACAGGAGCTCCTGCAGGACTGACAGGATCTTCCCCAGCTGATCAGCTGTCAGCTGAGTGAGACTGAGATTTAGAACTGGGATACCACATTTTAAAAAGAGGATTTTTAGAAGCTCCGATTCATGGTTTTTCTCAAACTCATTCAGATGCCACATTCGAACATTTTGCTTGTACTCATGTTCTTCTGAAATGTTCTTCATTTCCTCTTTTGTGCTCCCCATTTTTGATAATTTATTCAGCAGTTAATTTGCAGTTGATTTTCACATTTTCACATTTTCCTGAAAAATAAAAACAATATATTTAAATTACCTGCTTGATTCTTGGTGAAAAAGACAGTATCCTACAAAAGATAAGTAAAAATTATGTAAAATTTCAATAAAAGATGGTTTATATATATTTATACCATGACCGTCTGTGTGAATACTGTTTGGCAATCAAGTGTGATTACTTCCTAAAATAGGACATCTACTCAGATGTTCCAGTTAAAGTCTGTTGGGATCTGGTAGGGCAGGTTTTGTTTTTAGCAAATCAAATGATATTCATAGAAGTCATAATTAAGTCATCAGCTGGAATTAATAATGGGCCATCACCCTGGAATCAGGGACCAACAACAGTCTCAAAAGGGTGGTTCATTTAAAAACTATTTTACATTTACATAAAGGCAATTGCTCATTAAAGGTACAATATCATTTATTTAACTCAAGTAAAACTGGTTAACAATCAATAATACATAAATAAATAAACATTCATTGTCCAACTTTGGCTACAACAACAAGCATAAAAGCAGCAAGTGTGCACAAGCATTTAGGTGCATAAGGGGATGTGAGAGTACATCAAGGTCTGTGTGGGTGAATGGGGGAAGCTAAGAAATAGGGAAAGAACAAGCTGGTGGTGTAGCCACTTGAGTGGTTGTCTCACATAAAATTCAAGATGGCGGACAGAACCACAAAGTTCAACAAAGGGATTAAGAGCAAAGTGGAGAAGCGTGTCTCACACAGAACAGGGCCCAAATAGATAATCAACTTTGTAATCATGTCATCAAATTTACGATCACTACTGGGTGGTGAGTTGGATCAGATGACAGGAGAATGCTGAACAGACCTGGTAAACACAAATGTGTAGTGAGGATGAACTGGGAATGCCTGGCAGAAGCCCCTCTCTATGAGGTCTTCAGATCACACCTCCGTAAGAACTTTTCGCACATCCTGGGGGAGGTTGGAAATATGAAATATGAGTGGGCCATGTTCAAAACCTCTATTGTTGAGTCGGCTGGTAGGAGTTGTGGTCAGAAGGACACCGATGCCTGTTATGGGGGCAATCCAAGAACCCGCTGGTGGATACCAGCGTTGAAGGAGGCTGTCAAGCTGAAGAAGAAGGCCTTTCAGGCTTGGTTGGCCCAGGGGTCTCAGAAGGCAGTAGGCAGGTACAGGTTATGGCGGAAAAAACCTGGGTGTGGGAGGAGTTCCTGGAGGCCATGGAAAAGTACTTGTGGTTGGCCTCACAGAAGTTCTGGCTAATCGTTTGATGACTAAGGAAAGGGAAGCAGGGCTTGGCTCATGCTGTGTTCAGCCGGGGTGGAGAACTGCTGACCTGTAATGGAGATATTGTCGGGCGGTGGAAGGAGCACTTTGAGGAACTCCTGAACCCAACCAATGTGTTATCTGTGGAGGAGGAGAGTATGAAGACTTGGGGAAACCTTGCCCATATCTCCGGATCACCAGATCACCAGAGTACTCAGAAAGCTCTTTGGCGTCAAGGTGCCAAGTGCAGATGAGATTGAAATCCTGAAGGTTTCAAACATTGTTGTCCTGACATGCCTTTTCAATGCTGTATGGGGGACAGGAACAGTACCTGTGAAGTAACAGACTGGGTTGGGGGTTCCCATTTTCAAAAAGGGAGCCAGAAGGGTGTGCTCCAATTATTGTGGTATCACACTGCTCTGCCTCCCTGGGAAAGTTTGGCCAGTCAGCACATTGAAGTCTGAGGCCATGGTTCTCCGCCAGAAAACAGTGAAATGCTTCCTCTGGGTTGGATGCAAGTTGCTGCCTCAAGCGAAAGATCCTCTGGGTCTTGTTCTTGAGTGATGGGAAAATTGAGTGTGAGAGGGACCCGCGGATTGGTGTGTCATCTGTAGTATTGTGGATGGATGGCAAAGCCCGCCATTTTCCAGTCTATCTATGAGCTTTCTTTGCAGGGTGCTTGGGCTCAGAGTACATCCATTGCTCCTTCACGTCGAAGGAAAAGCCAGCTGAGGTTATCTAGGTATCTGTTTAGGGTGCCTCCAGGTTGCCTTTCTCTGACGGTGTTCCAGGCATGTCCAACTAGTAGCAGACCCCAGTGCAGACCCAGAACCTGCTGGAGGGACTATGTAGCCCATGTGACCTGGGAATTCCTCTGATACTTACTGATATGTCCAGCAGTGGACCGGGGCGGGTCGTGATCTTGTCCTCTTGGAAAAATAAATTTATATTTGTAGCAGGAAAATCTCCTTTCAGTCATCAATGAGTCTTTCTACATAGTAAAAACAAGTCTACGTTCAACTACTGTGGACTGATTAACAAACTACTCTTATTCCACCCTACAAATACAAAATACTGACCAACATGGCACATATTTGGTGGTTGTTTCATCCCCTTTGTCCCGAGTTCAGTAAAACTCACAGTTGTGAGTTTGGAGAAACAATGGAGCGGCAGATTTTTTGCTGTTTCTAGAATAAGTAAGCTAAGAGCAGCTTGTTTTAACAAGGAAAACATTCAAAATTTGTTCCCTTACCTGTAGCTGGAGGTTCAGATGGAGAAAACAGTCTGCACCACAGTGTTCAGTCAGAGTGAATGAGAGTTGAAAGAGAAAGAGAGATGTGAATGTTAATTATGAATCATATTTGGTAACTGTCATTTGAATAAGTTGCCATAAAGCGGCTGCATATCAAAATAAAACACATGGTGCCCTGTAACTCCTTACATCACCCCTGTCCTCCATAATGTGAGGACAAACTACAAAGCACACAAAAACACCATCTTGTAGGTAGAGACGTGTGATAAACATGTCCTCCATCTCATTCTCAATCTCTTTGTTGAATTCCATGGTTCTGCCCGCCATCTTGAATTTTATGTGAGGCAACCACTCTACCCTATTTCTTTGCTTTCCCTGTTCCCACACACCTTCATGCACCCTAATGCACCTTCATGCCGTGAGCACAATGAATGTGTAGTAGTGTAGTGTCAAATTTTAGAGGTTTTGTTATAGTATACTGTTTAGAATATGAAGTATAAATTTACATGGGTTTGTTGTCGCATTTTAATCTGTGGTCAACATCCTTTTTGTGGTAGAAGATGGCGCCAGTGTGTGTACCTGGCCGCCTGCTGCTCCTACAGTGGCTTGTGTTTTTAGTGTTTTTAGTGTTCTTAACCCTTGGCACTACACAGATCAGGTCTCTGCTGGTGTACGATCACCAATTTCTTTTAGATCTTCGACATAATGTCAGGACGTTGGGTGCGTTTGAGCATGGTGGACAGAAAACTGTGCCCCCGCTTCTGGCGGGGATCCCGACTCACCTGTACCGGGCCTGGGCTCTACCCCCTCGGCGGAAGCATCTCCGTCGCCGCGGCAAACGCGGCGGTCGGCTGGTGAAGCTTAAAACCTGGCAGGCAGGATCTTCGACCATTTCCCGGACAGGACTTGGATTAATCCATCCTTTCGTTGTGCCCCGGCATTTCCTGGATCCCATCGATGCCTGCCTTGTACCTGTCACCGGATCGTTTGCGGGGCTCCAGCCTTGCCGCCCCTGCCCTCCTCGGCTCTTCCAGTGCGGGGTGAACCTCCAGCTCCTGAAGACGCTGCCACGGTCTCGCAGATCCACCGAACCGCAGCCCCCAGCGCCCGCCAGGTGAACGCCAGATCTCTGGCGAACAAAACGTTTATCTTGAGGGATTTCTTCAACTCTTGCGGCCTGGATTTTCTCTGCGTGACACAGACTTGGATCGGTCCCGGTGAGTGCAGCCCTCTGATCAAACTTTTACCAGCTGGCTGTTCTTATTTTAACTCCCACAGACGTTGGGCGTGGGGAGAACGCGACTCTTTATAAAAATGGTTTTAAATGTAAGCAGCGTGCCGTCTCATCCTCCTCTTCCAGTTTTGAGGCAAACTTATTTGAGGTGGATCGCTCCATCCGGTGCTGTGTGCCGTCATCTACCGACCCCCTAAATACAACAAGGACTTTTTCAAATAACTTCTCTGATCTGCTGGCTGAAATTATGCCCAAGTATGATCGTGTCCTCCTTGTTGGGAATTTTAACATTCATGTGTTGTCCTGACAAGCCCATGGTGAAGGACTTTTTAAGCCTCATTGACTCTTTTAATTTGGTGCAGTGTGTGTCTGGTCCCACACGAACATGGACACATATTAGACCTTGTCCTCTCCATGGTTTGTCTGTGTTCAACTTGGAAATCTGTGACAATGTGTTTTCTGATCATTTGCCTGTGGTGTTTGAAGCTGCTTTTCCTGCGCTGCAGTTAAATCTGGCGCTCCTGCTCGAGCCGTCGGATTTTTAACCCTGTCACTGCCGGTCAGTTCTCGTCTGCTTTTAACCAGCTGTGTGTTCCCTCCCTCCCATCTGCAAACACGGAGGAGCTCAGTTCTTGGTTTTACTCCTCCTGCCGAACCATACTGGACTCTGTGGCTCCATTAAAAACGGTGCAGCCCAAAGTTAAACCTGAGCCCTGGATTAATGTGAGAACTCGCACAGCTAGACAGGAGTGCCGCAAAGCTGAACGCAGGTGGAATAAGGACAAGCTGCAGGTTTCCTACCAAATCCTAAAAAACTGTTGGCACTGCTACCAGAGCACTGTTAAAGAGGCCAAAAGAGAATACCTGTCCAACCTTATCGACTCTAATCGTCACAACCCGCGTGTGTTATTTAAAACCATTGAGACTGTTCTTAATCCCCCCAGCCTGGGTGCATAGAGACATCCCCCGAAATGTGCAATAGCTTCCTGCACTTTTTCATTGACAAGGTTACTACTGCAAGGGCTCTCATCTCTACACTGCATCTGACCTCTCTGACCCTGTTCCTTGCTTGGCTGTGTTTGATTTGTTTGACCCTGTGTCTCTGAAGGCCTTAGAAGATGTGGTTGGCCAGATTAAGCCATCAGGTTCTCCCTGTGACACTGTCCCGCCACACTTCCCCAGAGGTCTTCCCCGGTTCTGGCCATTATCAACAGCAGTCTGTCTTCTGGTGTTGTCCCCCAAAGTTTTAAACATGCTGTGGTGCAACCCCTCCTCAAGAAACCCAGTCTTGATCCTGGTGTGCTAGCCAATTTTAGACCCATCTCCAAAGTGCCTTTCATTTCAAAAATCCTGGAAAAAGTTGTTTATACTCAATTGAAATCATTTCTGGGTGAGCATGAGGTCCTGGAGGTCTTCCAGTCCGAATTTAAAACATTGCATAGCACAGAGTCAGCTCTATTAAGAGTTTTTAATGACATCCTCCTGGCGAATGACTCTAGAGACTATGTGACTCTTGTACTCCTGGACTTAACTTCGGCTTTTGATACCGTGGACCACAGCATTTTGGTGCATCGGTTGCAGCACCTAGTAGGCATCTCTGGTACTGCCCTGGACTGGTTCAAGTCCTACCTGGCAAACAGGACCATGTGCGTTAGCCTTGGTGGTTCTGAGTCCCGCTCTGCTCTGCTGTCATATGGGGTTCCACAGGGTTCAATTTTAGGGCCCCTGCTTTTCTCATTGTACCTGCTGCCCTGGGTTCCATCCTGAGAAAGCATGGTATCTCTTTTCATTGTTACGCTGATGACAGCCAGATCTATGTGCCACTAAGGAAGAAGGACGCATTCTCTTTGAATTCACTTCTGTTATGTCTTGAAGACATTAAAGCCTGGATGTCCTTGAACTTTTAAAATTTAATGAAAATAAAACAGAAGTGATGGTGTTCAGTAGTGGCTCTTAGACCTCCTGTTGACTTGGCCTTGGTGCATTACAGGAAGCAAACAGTCACAAACTTGGGTTTTAAGATGGACAGTGATTTTAAACTCGACCAAATTGATGCAATAGTGAAGTCCAGCTTTTTCATCTTAGGCAGCTGGCTAAGGTGAAGCCTTTCCTTGCACAAAAGCACTTTGAAACAGTAATCCACGCCTTCATTACATCACGGCTGGATTACTGTAACGCACTATCTTGAGTCAGCCAGTCCTCCTCACACGTCTCCAGTTAGTTCAAAATGCTGCTGCTCGCCTCCTAACTGGAACACGTAGAGGAGCACATTACTCCCATTTTAGCCTCTCTCCACTGGCTGTCTGTGCATTTTAGAGTCCATTTTAAGATTCTTTTATTTGTTTTTAAATCTTTAAATGGTCTCGCCCTGCCTTACCTCTCTGAGCTGCTCCATCCATACACCCCTGCCCGGGGCCTCAGGTCACCTGATCAGCTGCTCCTGGAGGTACCAAGGGCTAAACGAAGCTCAGAGGGGATAGAGCCTTTTCTGCTGCCGGTCCTAAATTATGGACTGACCTCCCTCTACACATTAGACAATCCCCTTCACTGTCCATTTTTAAAACGCGTCTTAAGACCCATTTTTATTCCTTGGCTTTTAACCCAGCATGAGACTCTGTTTCTGTTTTTGCTTTATTATTATTTTAATATTGTTTATCGTTTATTATTGTTTTTATATTGTTCTTATGTTTTATGTCTTAAATTTCATGTTCTATTTCATGTACAGCACTTTGTGTCAGCCGCGGCTGTCTTTAAAGGGCTTTATAAATAAAGTTGAGTTGAGTTGAGTAGAGTAGATAGGTTGTTTGTAATGTGACAAGAGTGAAAATATAAGTAAAACAATCAAAGCCATGAGCCTTAACAATGTGAATCAACAAGTGTGAACGATGTGTTCGTTAACGCTTAAATTCTTATAACTTTCAAAAATGCATTAGAGAGGTTGAAACTTATTGTGTGGAAAAGGGAGGACAGACGAGGCAGAAAACATAGACACAAGGAAGAAACGCGTTGAGGGTGGTCAAAGATAGGCGAAAGTTGTAATAAAGTTGAACATGGTATGGGCAGGGGTGAGCGCATGCTATGTCAGCAGTTTTAATAAATATACTATGCTAGCAGTTTTAGAAAACACAGCCCAAATAATTTGAGTGGATACTAAGTCAGTAATCATGTTATTTTGATAATATTTATATATATTATATTTATATATTATTTTATTGAAGGAGAATGATAATGGGTGGTACCAATGTTGCGATTATACTGTTATAAAAGATGATGTTTGAGCTAAAAACCTTTTCCTTCATGAACAAAATCCGGTTCTATTTTCTGTGAAAACTGGATTTATGAACAAATGTTGCAGGGAATTTTATTTTAAATGTAACTATTTTTTATGTTTTGTTACAATTATGGCTAAAATATGCTATTTCTAAAAGTTTTTAAATTTTATTTTATTTCTGAAAATCATCTTGCGATCCCCCTTGCCACTTTACAACACCGGGTCCCGACCCCACTTTGGGAACCAGTGCGGTATGACACCTACATGCTGTTCATCCTGAAAGAAAGCTCCTGTTTCCCCTTTAGATGAACTTTTTCTAAATCTGAATTTAAGGACATGTTGTTCAGATTGTAAAGTCCTTTGAGACAGATTTGTGATTTTAGGCAGACATTAACTTGACTTAAAACATATTTATAGTTCAGTGATTTATGAATGTGATCATAGAGTGTGTATGCTCACACATTAATTTTATACTTGCATGAACAAATTATTCAAAGTATAAAACGGTTAATGTAAACCTGCAGGAAACAGAGAAAAAGTCTGATGAGACAGACCTGGGATCTGACTTTAGCTGTTAAACACATCGCTGAGTGAGTCTGGGTGGGGGGTGGGGGTATTTTATGTGCATCTTTTCCTCACTAATGAGGGCCTTCAGATGGAGTGTGTACTTTGCCGCCTGCTGTGCATCAGTCTTCAACTCTGAACTCTTAATGGTCTTAAATGGAAATCAGTGAGTGACAGAGGTCAGAGGTCAGCAGTATTAAGGTGTGTGTGTGAGGGGTCACCGGCCTGACCTCACTGTTTGATGCCACATGTTCTGAGGCCCCTCAGCAGCGCTGGTCCGGATGTCATTACATATTAATTAGAGAACATAAGAACCAGGTTTGAGTTCCAAAGAGCACAAATCAAGAGAGTAAATCCCCAAATCAGTCTAACATGACCACACTGATAACTGCTCAGTGATTGAATTACTGTCTGGTAATTATGTCAGAGAAGAGAAGAGGGGCAGATGGCTGACAGCAGCACATGGGAGGAGAGGACAGGCAGAAAATGAAAGGAGATTAAAACACATCATTTCGTTGTTGAGTATTTAGATGCAGAGTTAGCTCTGAGTGATTTATAGTTTTGGAGACCTGATTTATAGGTTGACATTGTGGATTAAAGACTTCCATGACTTTGATGATTTTGACTGATTCATGTTGTGAGATCAAATTATTCAGACACTACAAAGGACTGAATGTCAAACTGTGGACGAGATCAAGGAGTGCAATGAGCAGGTCTGAATGTTATTCTACAATTACAATATACACAAATTACACTTGGCAGTGCTGGTTGTTATATTTTTAGAATCACTGTCCATAAATCTGACTACTTTAGGCAAATAATAGCAGTAATATTTGTTGTGGAGAAATTGCTGAAGTCAAAGGTCAATAGTGAGGTCAGGAGTGAAGAAAGTGTTCAGGAGCCTCTGATGTCTTATGCTGTATTATTTATTGATGCTTGGCCAAGGAGAATTAGAGACACTCTCAGAGTACATCAGAAGTGCCTGAGTCGGTCTCACATTCTGCCCAACTCATCCTGGTGGTCAGACTTTAAACCCCAAGATAACACCACAAATACTATACGCCCAGAATTAGCCAAAAAGAATGTCTTTACCCATGGAGGAGTTATTGTCAGCATATTCTAGTCTGGAGACACAGATGTCTGTTTACGCAGTTTGGAACGTCAACGGCCAGCTATCTATTATGTCTAGGAAGGCAGCAATAGTCTCTTCGACCCTGGCCACCACAGTGTTGAGATAGACTGGCACCTACTGTTCTCAACCAAAGCCAAACAATTAATACTGCTGAGGACCTGAAGGCCCACACGTGACCTCATGTAACTTAAGGATAGAAAATTCCATAACAATATTTTCCTACTGAAGTGATCTGTGGAAAAATCTTTGAAAGAACATTGTGGACCAACAAGGAGGAGGTCAGCTTTGAACAGTTACATGAATAAATGAAAAATCTGACTTTTAAAGTACACATTTGTAGGCTGAACAAAAATGTCTTGAGGGGAATTTAGATTTAAACCTCATTTCTTAAGAATTAGCTTTGTTTATGTCATATTTTGCTCTTTAAGTACAGCTGAGGAAGTATCATTATCAGAAGACGTCAGAAGATCATCAAAGTTTTGAGAATTCATTGTGCTGCAAACATGAATATGTCAAACGAATCCATCCATCAGGTTCACTGTTGAGACACAAAACAAACCTGAAGGAAACACTCCATCATCACTGAAGGATGATGATGATGATGGTGGCTGCAGCAGCTTCCACATTACACATGTTGCTCTTCCTCCCGCCACTGCTGTCCCAGCTACATTCATCTGTCTTCATCTGTCTGATGTCTTTCTGTTTACTTTCATTTATCATAAGTCAATGAATACTGGAACACAAAGTATTCTGTTACTGCACATTTCTCCTCTGAAGATTTCACATGAAGTGAACGAACGTGACTTCAAAATAAAAGTGGGAAGCTTAAACTGAGGCACAGTTGATAGGATTATCGCCTATGAATCAGTCCCTCAACAGAGACACCTTTGTGAAGTGAAAACACTCGACAAACCCGCTGGTCCACTCTCACAATCTGAGGATTTACTGCTTTAATCTACATCATGTCAAATCCCATCAGGCTTTTTGGTGTGTAGGGTTTGTCGTGATTATATCAGGAGAATTAGAACAATCTATAATTTAGATTTAAGATTTATTTGCAGTATTGTAGGATGAAAAGGAAGAATAGCCTACATGAATTCATACATAAACGTTATATGAAAAAAATCTGTCAGCACAGTCAAAATAAATACAAAATAAGTGAGACAAAAACTATAAAATGTCAATGTAATGTGATCACTAACTTTACAATTTCATGAGAATCAGTCCAGAATGTAAATATAATTCATTTGTGTGACATATATGTTAATAACAGACACATTCATTGTTTGCTCAGAAAATGTCAAGATAAAGTGAACATGGCCATCACAATTTGACATATTTTAATTAGTTGTTTTGTCTGACCAACAGTCCAATCCCAAAGTTAATGAGCTTTTTATGAGGTTATAAGAAAGGTATATATATTTACATTTGTTAAGATGGAACCAGTGAGAATTTGGGGAACAGTGTTGAACGAGTTAAGTCTTTTATTGTGAAATCTCTACAGGAAGTTGTATTGTCTTCGCTAGCCTGACTGTGGGGGAAAGTTTTTCCAGGGAGCGCGCGCTCCTCCTCTCCACGCTGACCTGCGGCCGGCCACATCAGCGTGACACCGTGAAGGAACGGCCGCCCGTGAACTAATCCTCCGCCGTGTTCTCCTCACACTGCCGGTTCGTTGTTCCAGTTTTAATCTGTGAGCACTTTGAGGGATTAACGGGCGGCGCGAAAGAGGATGGAGCGGTCCCGTCAAAGTTAAAGAGGCACGAGAGAATCTGTCTGTCTGTCTGTCGGCGGCAGACAGAGCGGCTCCTCCCGGTGCTCCCACCGCGCTAAAAGTGAGCGGCTTTCCCCGCCTCGGAGGCCATGGGCTGCGGCTTGCGAAAACTGGAAGACCCGGAGGACAGCAGCCCCGGGAAGATCTACTCCACGCTGAAGAGACCGCAAGTGGAGACCAAGACGGACACTGTGTACGAGTACGTGCTGCTGGACTTCAGTCTGGAAGGTAAGCTGCTGAGCAGAGCACCACACTGTCCACCTCCAGCTCCTTTCTCTGTTTGTGTCTGTCTGAATACATACATGTGTGTGCACTGCTGGTCAAACTACTGCAGCTGAGCTGGGATTATTACGAAAGACAACAATATTTCATTTCAGTCACTTTGCAGTCTTGTTGTAAAGTTCAGATGAGGATGTGATGATGAATGTATGCTCATGTCTGAACTGTATAATCTCTAGAATCTGACCTGAGATGATTCAACCACTTGATTATCCAATAATTCAAATATTGGATTTAACTGATGATTGGTGTTTTTGTTTCATCTGAAACTCAAACACTCCTCAGCGTGTCGTTGTCAGTAATCAAACTGATCATGTGTACATCCCACATATTTGGACTTACAGGTTAGAGAAGTGAAGCTTGTGACCTGAAGGTTGGCTGTTCAATCCCCCAGTCCGGCAGTACTTTACAGTTTGTTACTCTAGACTTCTCTCTCTGTGATCACTAATTCATCTTAATGGAGCTAACTGCAGTGGAATGAGGATGAAGGCCCTCTTTAAACATATTATCATGGTATGAATCATTTACCATGCCTGTGTGTGTTCGTTCTTTTGACTCAAACATTCCTTCTTGTATATTTGGTTTCCGGTTTGATGTGAACAGAGTGTCACTTTATTCTTCACAGAGCGTCTGTGTTTTTCCCCTGTGCATGTAAAATAAAATAAAAATGGCTCCATAGCAGACAGTGCAGCGAGTATCTGTATGACAGTTTAAATATGGACCTGTTGTATATGACCCGTTCATGTTTTTAATTTGAAGGTGCATTTGTAGGTGATTCAGTGGCATCTAGTGATGTAGTTACTGATTGCACCCCTGTCGCCTCAACCCCTCTTTTCTAGCACGAACGAGAAAATGCATCCAACATTCAGTGTCTGATTTGTGTGTGTGGATATAAAGTTCTTATGTTCAGGTGAATACACACATAATGAAACAGAGTTCTGAATATTATACTCCAGCCTCTTAAATCTGACACTTCAGATTGTTACTAACGATGTGTGTGTGTGTGTGTGTGTGTGTGTGTGTGTGTGTGTGTGTGTGTGTGTGTGTGTGTGTGACCCTTCAGCATCTAACTCTGGACTTCTCCTAGCAACAGGGCCGTTCATTCAGCCTATCTAGAAATAGGTCGCACAAGGTTTTTTCCTGCCTTTGCTAATAGCCCTTCTCTTGGCACACACATGGACACACACTCATTCACACACACACACACACACACCGTCCATTGTGGTAGGCATGCAGCAAAATTCAATACCCTCTCAGAGACAAACCCACCTGCTGCGATATGGAATCTAATTTGAACATGTGTGGTAATCCGGGACAGCCGAGGTTTGCCATTTTTCAAGGATAATCTGTTCATCTGTCCTCAGAGCGGCTGTTTAGACTCTGACCTATTTGGAAGGAAATGGTGATTAAGTTCTGAATGGGAGCGTAGCATGTAAACAGCAGGCCGACCCCGTAATGAGTCATGGAGGAAAGTGCTGCTTTCCAAATGAAGAGGTTCAGGGAGGTGAAGTGACTGAAAGGTTGTCCAACGTTCAGCGTGGATCCAGAGACCTCATCATCTTTAACTTCATCTTCCCATCACATTCTTCGAGCTCATGGTAATGTCTTGCTTTTAATCCGAGCATATTTAATTTACTGCCATAGAAGCTCGGGACAAGCCACACTTTAGAGATTGTTTTTCACCGACTGGCACAGATGTTTTAGTCCTGAGTCAGTCAGGAAGCAGCATAAAGCCGACAACTGCCTAAATACACCAGACTACACTCTGAACCTCTGCTCAGTAACGACTGGAGGTCACAACGCCAACTCTGTACTTGTACCAAAACAAACATGGACGGCAACCAGCAGCCTGCGCTGTTCATACACACTGACATGTGTGCTGAAAACAGGAGGAAACGAGTTTGGATGGGATCCTGGTGGAGAGACGTGAAGCACTGTAGAGCCTGCAGAGTAGTGACGTGTCAGTCGCTCTCTTAAGTGAACGATGGGAGCTGGCTCACGTCCAAGAGCTGTTTATTTTTATTTTTAATTTTTTTGTAAAGAAATACAGTGCGCTACCGGTGCTCCATGCATGCAGTGAATGAATGTCACGTGCGTGCTGTGCATCCAACAGTCAATAGCTGTTTCTATCTGCTTTCTGTAGCAGAGCGGTTATACAATTAAGTTAGTTAGTTAGAATAATTTTAATGATATGTGTACACATACGAATCATAAGTCAAAACGGCACTAAATTTGGCTGAATTATAAAAGGTATAAGTGGTGAAATGAAGAGCTGTTTGGGAGCCAACTTCTTGGCAAGCTGAGTTAAATGATCCGATTCCTAAAAGAACTGAACTTCCCATCACTACCACAGAACGAACTGGAAGTCAAAATCCAAAAATTCAATTCAATTTACAATCACATAAACCAGAGAAAAGAATCCTTTTTCTCACATTTGTGACTGCGACCAGAGAATGTCGAACATATGTTTTTGATAAATGACTTAAACAGCTACATTTGTCAAAACTGTGGACTAATTTATTGAATAATTTCCTGTCAGTTGACTAATCCATTAATCCAGTCAATTGTGTCAGCTCTAACGAGAAACAAAAATTGAATTTTTCCAGCTGGCAGTTTCTCAGTTTTCTCTGAGAGACGTCGTTAAGTTTTGGGACAAACAGTAATGCATCAATATGAGAACTGTGTAATCCAGTTAAACATGTATGGATTAGCTACAGTCACATCAGCAAGATGAGTGTAGATAACCTTCAGGTAGCAGCTTCTCACTGTTTAACTTGGAACCGGTAAGCTGTCCAACTGTCCGTCTGTCATCGACTAAAATGAGTGAAATGACAAAATATTTGTACAGAATTCATTTTCATGTTTTCTTAGTCAAAGAAAGTATCGACTAATCCTGCCTGCGGGGATATTTACCCTCAGTAACAGATGAGCAGCTCTGTGTCAAATACAAGGCCTTCCTGGAATTCAAGGCCACATTGTGCAGACAGATGTTTCGACATATTGCTGGTGTTTCCACGTTGAGTCAATCTGATGATTTTACAGACATTACAACGAGCACTGTTGTCATCTTTCTTCATGAAATGAAGCCACGCTTTGGACCGTTTCCCCTGGTCCACGACTCCTTATTGTTGACCACGACTCCTTATAGTTCCAACGGTGCAGACGCATGAGTAATGTAACGTATGCAACTGTCTGAAACATGCCATTGATGTGCTCTGAGGCGTAGAGTCTAATGGATCAGACAACTTTTAACCAGTTTTCAATTCTCACCCCTAGTACTATACATATTTATTGGATAGATAGTATTGGATTAGACTAGGCTAGGGATGTAACAATATGGAATATTTGACATTTAGATTATAGTGACCAAATTATCACGGTTAACGATATTATCGCAATATTCTTAATTGCTGTACAAATGTCCAAAAAACACATACATTGAAATTATTTCACAAAATCTTGTGATTTTCTTATCATACTAAAACATTAGAAGCCAAAATCTCAAAAGGAAACAACAACAAAAAACGTAATTTAGAATTCATAACCTTCATAAACTAACAGTAATATAGACATTAACATGCCATCTAATGGTCATCATTACGCAGGAAAATTCACATATAAGAAGTGTGCCTGTGTGAGTGAGAGGAGTGCCTGTTTGAGAAAATAGTGTATGTACGGTTCCGTTTCATGCACTTTCCGCCATACTTTAATTCTTGATGTCTACGTTACAGGCTACGCAACGCCTTCATTGCAAGTCGCTCGCGAGACTTGGATGAGGCTGTTATTACATATCCTGATACTCCACCGAGACACATAATTTTTATCGCATAAAATTTCACAGAGATTTACCGTAATACCGGTAAAGTCATTGAAAATGTCCTTTGAAGCTCCTCTAAGTGCACATCAGTGGCACGTGTATTCTCACCACAGTTTCCACTGTCACCCACCAGCACACAGTTCATGACCTGTGACAGCAGCGAATGCTCGTCTGCTGCGTGCGGTTGTTGTCTGGAAAGTTTTTATTTTGTGCCTGGGAGTCATGGGTTCTGCTCACAGACAGACTTATAAATACAGTTCTGTAGACATGTGTGTGTGTGTGTGTGTGTGTGTACTGTGTTTAGTCCCACCTTAGAAAACCTCTTGTTTTACACCAGTAGTCTCAGATGCTTCTCTATGTGATCAGACGGCTTCCACTCACACATTAGATCTAAGGCTGTGGTGAAGTGTGACTGCTGCTAAACATTTGTGCCAGAGAGCGAGATTGCAGTGGCTGCTGGGATATAAACTTCAACATTTAGTCTGAGTTGTTTGGCAGGTCAGCTGTGTCCAGCCATGTTTGGAAGATTTGTCCTGTTTGAGACTTTGACACCTGCAAATGAAAAGCACTGCTGACAGGCCTAAAGGTGGTCACTTACATCACTGACCGCTTCCAAAATAGCTTCAATGGTTGATACGGCTGCAAAATTTGGGGAATTTTCAAAGTTGGGAACTTTCCGTGGGAATTAACAGGAATTTATGGGAATAAACTGGGAATTTTCAAATTGAAGCTTGGCTTAAACTTAAATATAGTTGGGGAAAATATAGTTTAGCATAATCTTGTACTAAATCAACCAGATTTCATGCAAAGTACACTTAAATATCTGCTATTCCTATCACATTTACATAGCACCCTGCTTATTGCAGGGCTAGGTGATTTCTGTACCTGGACCACACTTGAGAGCCCAGAGCACACAGAGACTATTGAAGACACATTTGAGCCCGTGCACTACGTACAAATCTATTTACAAATGAATCTGTTGAAATGTCATGTTTTTTAATGTTTAATGTTTTTAATGCATTCTTTTATATACATATATATATATATATATATATATATATATATATATATATATATATATATATATATATATATATATATATATATATATATATATATATATATATATATATATATATATATATATATATATATATATATATATATTATATTATATTTATGTTTGGATATGATACAGTTTGTTTAAACTACCCCCAATCTCCAGTTAATTCCCATAAAATCCCATTAATTCAACATACATTTCCAAAATTCCCATGCAGTTTCCAATTTGGAATATTTCAAAATTCCCCATCTTAACATCCCTTGGAAAGTTTCTGGAAATGTACCAGAAACTTTCCACCCCTTTGCAAACCTAGGTTGAACACTAGTACATTCTCAGTATACAGCTCTATATATTGTTATTGAATTACCCACGTTGCTTTTTTTGAGAGAGAAAGAGATAAACAACACAGTAAATGCATTTTTACCATGTGAGTAAATGGTAAAAAGCTGGTTTAATGTGCAGGCTTTGTGGGATCATCACTGACTTGAAACGTCTCTCACAAAGTGTGACGGCTCCGTAATTGGCACAGCTAAAGATAAACTGGAGTGATTCCAATCTCTAGTAGTCATGTGCAGGCTAGTGATGGCTGCCATCCTCACAGGCATTTCTGTCTTTCTCAAATTGTGTTCATGTTGTGATTTGGTTAAAAAGAATGTAAGTGTATTGTTTGTCTTGGTTCAGTCAGTCAGGCTTCGTCTTGCCAAATGAAGGATGAGACCCACAAAAAGCCAATCTGTGCAGTCCTGGCTATAAACCAGATTCAAACCATACTGCTTTCTCACTTCCAGTGTGTCTCTGCAGGGTTTTGAAAGCACTTCCATGATACAGAGGACGAGTAGGGAAAATAAAAATTCCAGTGACTGAACTGTATCAAAGAAGAAAGATGCTGAAGCTTCCTGAATTTATGTAGTTAACACTAGGGTTGTAAAGATTTGTGCTGGGTAGAATGAATGAGACCGTTTGAGGGTCCAGTGCCTCCACCTTTGAGGAGCAATGAATGATGATTATTTTTTATTATTCCATTCATTTTGTATCTTCATTTTTATAGTCCATTGTGAGCTTTACCTCTTCGGAACGTTTGTTCAGTGTTCATACAGAAGTGTTAAAAGTTCCCAGCAAGGTGATTTTATCTGTCTTTGACACTTGCACTACTAAGTTGAAGAAACAAACTGTATCCTTTTGCATTTTGGGGGTTTTCTTCCCACAAACTAGCACCAAATCATGAATCCTTAACCGGAGAATGAACTGATCTGTGACGTCTGTGTAACATTACAGCAATGATTAACACTGGATTATGTGTCTTGATTGGCACAGCACCTTGTCGATAAAGCGGTATGCTTAAAAACTATGTTTTGTGAGTCAGTGCAGTTATAGTCCATCTTAACCTCTTAAATCCATCCCTCTTTAAGATAAACGATCTTTGGGGAAGACAGCAGGTCAACAGATTAAACCACATAGAAGTGGTTTGAATGTAGAAGATTAATTTGATTCTCTACATCCCCACTTTGTATCACTTCAGAGGAGAAAATGGGGAGAGCATTGTTTCAGGTAAGATGTGTCCTTGAAGTAAGAGCTGTGTGATGATTAGGGACCGCTGTTCAAGCAGCTATTTCACATTTAGAAATCCCCAGACATCTGTGATCGTCTACTATGAGGACTAACATGATCATACTTGAATACAAATGGGCTCATTGAATCCACAAGAGTCTCTGCCTTCCAGTCACACTTAATTTATACATTCCCAGTATTGTTTGGGGACCCCAGTGTGCAGAAATATTCAAATACACTGGGTGAAAATGGCACATTTATACTGCAGGTAAAGAAAACTGCATGGGATTAGCCCCAAGTGGGCGTGCCTCTAAAGAGGAGACTCGTGGGTATGTTTAGAACCCATTTTCTACACCCAGTCATGTTGTCGGTACCACTGGATGCCTTGGGTTTTCTAGTTTCACATGATACCTGTATCTTCATTGTAGCCCACTACAGCTTCTGAAAGACGGTCATGTTGGCCAAGCATGTCGGTAGAGGTTAAACCGGGCAGACATGGTACAGATCCTGCCTGATTTTGGCCACTAATTGGTTGTTCCAGACTAATTTTAGAATCAGGCTGAATTTCTGACATTCAGTTTGACGGAGGTCACAACGTCTGATTAATTCCTGAACCACCTTGACAGCTGTCAAAAGATCCTAAACTGTGATGGGCTTGTTTTAATATTAGTGGAGTAGCGTTTTTGCAGCTGTGGCTAAATCAGTCTGCACGCTGCTGTAACATCATCCTGAACTTTGCTGCAGACCAGACATCTATCTAGAGCTACAGCTGCATTTTTTCTTCTTACTTTTTGTGAGTAACAGATGTGCAGGTAACACTAACACCTTTCTGTTTGTCAAAGGACAAACAGGTACTGTGTTAACTTCCAGTGTGAAATGGCAGATTAAAATGTGTATTGTGAGTGAACTCGGCGTACAAGATTAATGGAAGCAGCATTAATCGCCTGGTTGGCTTTGTTAAAGGAGGAGGAGTGAAGAGTCAGTCGTCTTCAGCTTTGAGGCTTGTATGTTTTGGAGCATTAGCACGTCTGTCAGTACATTCCATTGCTGACAAGCACCTGGATAAAATATGTCTATCTTCTTGTTGCACCTCCCGTTGGACTGCTTTTCCGCTAATGTTTTTTGTTCAGGCAGGTTTCATCACCTCCAGCACTTGTTTGTTCAGCAAACTCAGTCAGTACTCCTGTTGGAGCTCCTTATGAATCTTAGCTTCGTCATTAAAGATACCCCGTGGAGTTTTTACCACTAGTAGCGCTCTGCAGCAATGTTTTTATACATGGAAGTTTTTATGCTGATGACACCCTGTGTTTTTTATCAGGTAGACTAACACAGATACAATAGATAAGGCTGGGTTTTTTTTCAACAGATTTTCATCAGAAAACCACCAAATTTATTAAAAAGCTAAGGTGGGTCATGTGTCTGATGTCTGTAGTTTCCAGTAACCAGGAAAGAAATGACCTCTAATGTCACGATACGAATCCTCACCACAACACTCCACCATGCTCTGGCCTTGCTTTGTGTTTCTTGGAAACACGCAGTGTTCCTGTCACACACTCAAACACACACACACACACCAGCATTGCACCCCGTCAACTTGGCCTCGTTTTACTCCGACTTAGAGGAGACTGGACGAGGGGCCTAGAGCCAGAGGCAGAGCATCAAAGCACCTAATGGCTAATACTTCCCCGAGCTGAGTACTGAGGGCTGCACACAGTGTGAGAGTGAGACATCCTGTGGACTGTAAAGCAGGTTTTAGAGCTATCGATCTTTACATTGCAAACTGCTCATTGTGCTCCTTACTTTAAAAGCTCAGTCCAGTCAACAGCCTCTGTGTTAGCTCAGGTAAACAAAGTTGCTTTTTGCTCTTGCACGTTCAGTGATCTGACAGCAGAAACCCACAGATCTGTATGTGAGGACAACATATTCATGAGTATGGCTGTATTAAAACTAGGGTTGCAAAGGGATGGAAAGTTTCTGGAAACTTTACATGGGAAGTTAAGCTGGGGAATTTGGAGAAATATTCAAAATCAGAAACTCCATGGGAATTATAAAAATGTATGTGAATTAACTGGAAATTGGGGTAGTTTAAACAAGCTGTATCATATCAAAACATAAATGTAAAGATTTAGTTTTTTTTCATAAGCAGACATGAAAAATAAAACAATTAACATTACATCAACATAAAAACATTTCAACAGATTTATTTGTAAGTAGAACTTTATCAAGTTTGAATTGTTTTATTGAACAATATTATGTAGTCCACGGGCTCAAATGTGTGTCTTCAATAGTCTGTGTGTGCTCTGGGCCCAGTATTTCAAAAGTGATCTGACAGGATTATCCTGGTCGGATTGGATTAAATCTAGATCTGATCTGAAAACTGGCTATTTCAACACAGATCCAGAGAATCCTGATCCTGAAGATCAGGATTCTGCTCTGGTAATCCAATCCTCCCTTGAATCCAGATAAAAGTTTGGATTTGGGTATTTCAAAAGTTAAGGCAGATATCTGGATCAACTTGATACCAAAATATCAGGATCATTTGGATCCCACCTCAGAGGTGGATTTCACTTAGACTGACAAAGTCTCAGCTCCACTTCTCCTGGATATTGTTACTCAAGATGTTCATTACACTTAATCTAAATTGTTAGTGTCTTGCTATTAACAAATAATTAAAGTAGGGACATTGTAAGAAATTTAAAGAATAGTAAAATATTTTTGAACAAACTTTCTGAAACTGTTGTAAATACTAACAATTACAGTATGAGACGTGTGCACTTGCATTTTCAGTGTGTTTATGTCATGCTGCATATTGAAGCACTTTACAAGCATTTAAGTATATTTACATCCTTTTGATTAAATGAAGACAAATTTGACTTAAGCTTCAAATTTCAGTGTTTGTGTACAAACTGATTATTTTACTTCATCAAATCAGATGCTATTTTGCTATAAATGACCATAATTATGTTCAGTGAGCCTTCTATATAAGGGAGAAAATATATTAAATGTTTCTAATTGTGTCACTGACCAAGCTATATACCATGAAAGTAATGCAGTTACAATTTCAAGCAGTTTCAAGCACTTTATTCAAAATCCAATAACTTAATCTTAAATGTACAATTACAGCATTTCCAAGGATTTCCAGCACTCATACGGACCGGCTGTCCTTAATAGCTGAGTGTTCCATGGCTGTGAGTGGACTCTGAAAGTAGAAGACAGAGAAGGTGTATGAGTATATCTTTGTTTATGTACACAAAAGCATGACATCATCACCAGCATTACTGTAGCATCCTGACACTTCTGAATGGACCGTATAGTTAATACTGCCTGTAATGTTACGTTTCCAAAGTACAGCAGCAGTCTGTACACATGGAGCCTATGACGTGCGCTAATAAACTCTGAACAGGTTGGTGTTAGTTTAAAGAGTTAAGGTATGATGTACGTCAGATTAGTTCCCTTTTAAGTTAAACCATAGACTGCAAAATTCATCAACAAAGCTAGCTACCTCGCTAGCCCACTAGCTGCTTAACACACAAGTCAATGGAGGTAGCTACCGTTAGCACGGCCGCGGCTCAATTAGAGATCTCTACGGCCTGGTTTGAATTAGGTGACAATTCAAGAAGTTGGCTTGCATGATATGTTGGTTGGCGTTCGTATGGTCTTAAAACCGCTACACATTAGATGATGGTAAACTTACACTTTTGACGTGAAGTCGTGCTCCCAGCTGCTCCTTTCGTGAGGTAGTCTGTCATGTTTCAATCCGGAGGCGGAGACAGGAGATTTGGACATCCGTATCCGCCCAGAGTTTTGAAATACTCAGATAAAGTCAGCAGGATCACGTTGATCCATGACGGAGAAAAGGAGGGTTTCATTATCCGGATTATCCTGATCCAGATTACAAGTTTTGAAATACTGGGCCCTGGGCTCTAAAGTGTGGTCCAGGTACAGAAATCACCTGTGCAGGTAGGGGGCGTGGCCTCAATAGCCCTGCAGTAAGCAAGCAGTGTGTTATGTGCATGTGATTGAAGTATAGCATAGATACACTTATATAAGTGTACTTGCATAAAATTAGGTTGTTTTAGTCAAGATTATGCTAAAACATATTTTCCCCAACTATATTTAAGTTCCCTGTTAAAGGGCCAACCTTCAACTTAGTAAATTCCTGGTTTATTCCTGTTAATTCTCATGGAAAGTTTCCAACTTCCTGGAATTTTGCAACCCTAATTAAAACACACTATAGTTGATGATGGAGAGCAAATGGAAGAGGACATGATATTAAGGCTTAAAGTTATGCAAAATTAACAGCATGGGCGCTTTGACTGACAGGTGGGTGCTGTCACATGTGTCTGGTTTAGGTAACCAGGCTTCAGTCCGCCTCAGCTCCATCCATGCTCCACGCCTTTGTCCATTTTGCATTAGCCAAGAGTCGGCTGAAGAAGAATAGCACGCTCCTGTAAAGACAACAAAATCCTGATGACTTAGTGTATGTACCCAGCCCGAGGCGAGAAGCCATCCTCACAGAATATTAGCTTTGGCCTGTACTACACATGGAGCAGTGTCATGCAAAGACTTAAAGTGGACTGTGACGTGAATCGAGGATGAGAGGATGATGTGAAGGGTGCTCATTGATGGCAGGTCAGGACTAGATGGATACGAGGATATGCGGGTGGAGAGACGGCTTAACCTGATGTGATGTGTGTTCATTGCTGGGTGGATGAACTGCAGAAGGGTTAAATGAAGAGACAGTGGAAGAAAATGGAGATAATCTCACTGTCCTGATGGTGAACGGGTATCTCTCTGCCTGCCAGTACTCTTTGTTATTTCCAGAGATGAGTGCAGTTTTCTGTAATCTCTGTTTAATCCGGGAATCGAATGGTCCACGCTGGATTATTTGGGATTAAAGTCAGTATTATTAAATTTAGAGGAGAATTAACGGACAGCGTGAGGTGGTTCAGACCAGACAACTCACACTCAGTCATCAATCATCAGCAGTCTGTGACTGCTTTGGCTCAGATTGAACAACATATGGATGGATTACCTTGAAATGTGGTTCAGACGTGTTCCACACAGGATGAACTGGAAGAACTTTTTGGTCCTTAAAAAGCAACATTTTTATATCGATTTATGAAATGATTAGGGCTGCAGTGATGCGTTGAAGTAATCAATTAGTGGGTTTTTTTATACAAAGACATATTCATCATTAGTGAAACAGATTTAATAAAATAGAAAATGTGAAGCTCTGTAGTTGTTGTGAGCTCATGCTCCCCCGTGTCATCAGACAAGAGGTGCAATGGAGCTCTACAGATCAGCTGACGCTCTTTGAATACTTTGATTTGTTAATTATGTGCACAGACTTGAAGGGTGACAGTACGATCATTTAATAAAATGAGAGGTTTCTGCCCAACAGTGACAATATTAATTCATGTGTAGGATATTTAATCAGTACAAATCACAGCATTTTAATTTTGCATTATTAAATGAATGTATTTTCTTATTACAGTAACAATTTGTTAAAAAATAAATGTATTGTTATAAATATATGTTCCATGGGTCGGTTTTTATTTATTTATTTTTTTATTTGCTTTGAGAAGATGAGATGAAACCAAAGCTGAAATAGATGCTGCCAAAATAATCCAATAATAGACTAATCCAGAAAACAATTGATGGATTAGTCGACAACCAAAATAATCGTTAGTTGCGGCCCTAGAAATGATGACGTGGAAACGATGTGACGATTTGACAGAAGTCGCTGGAGCTGATGACCTTACAGAGAAGTATCATAAGACGACGCCGCTTGTTCTTCCTGCTGGTGTTACTCTTGTTCTCTCTGCTCCTGGTTGCCCGGCAGCTTTCTCCTTTTCACACCTTCTGCAGCTCTCATTCACATACAGGCTCATAAAATCCATCTTGTAAGCCCAGTTTGGCTTCAAACCCTCTACCTCCTTCCCTCCCTCCCTTCCTCCCTCCTTCTCCCTTTTTCCTCAGCTCTCTCTGCCTTCAGTTGTTGCTTAACTGCTCTTGAGCCCCCCTCCCATCCTGCCAGTTCCCACCTCTCTATACTCCCCCACTTCTTTTCCCCCTTTTTTACCCTCTTTGCCGGTCCTCCCTTCTTCCTCTCCTCCTCCTCCTCCTCCTCCTCTTTTATTCTCCCACACAGCACTGAACAGAGGCCTCAGTGTGCGGGTTGACGGGGCGAGTGGCAGCAGGATGGGAGGGGGTGTGAGGACTGAAAGCAGGGGAGGAGAAGAGCAAACGCCTGCAACAAAAGCCTTGTAGAGGTGTGTGTGTGTGTGTGTGTATGACATCATGGTCCTCCTGGGAGCCATTGACTCCAACGTGGTTGCCTGTTTTTGTTTTTTGTGTGAGACCCCGCAGACACTGCTAGTGATCTACGTTTGACTCGACTGGCCCCGGTCTGTCCTCTAAAAGGACAGGAAGTTGTCCTAAAAGTTGCAGGTCCACAGTGGAGCATCAACTGTCTCCAGCAGCTGCAATATGTAAGGCCGTGTTAAATTTAAATTCACCTCAAGTGTTTGGAGTAGGGTTCAGACCCACAGGAATGCCTGTAAAGTGTAGCTGTGTTTGCCCGGCCCCTGGTTTAGTGGTTTCATTGAGGTTCTGGTGGTCTTTAGTGTCATAATGGAGCCAGACAGCCCATTCAGAGGCTGCACTGATCTCAGCTGTGTCTCCCCGATCTCTGGGGTGTTTGTTCGTGAGAATGTGGGGTTGTAGTAAGGAATGCTCTCTCTCTCTCTCTCTCTCTCTCTCTCTCTCTCTCTCTCTCTCTCTCTCTCTCTCTCTCTCACACTCACACACTCACTCTCTCTCTCTCACACTCAATTTTTCTGTCTTAATCTTGCTGGATCCAAAACGCACAGTTTAGTGTGATTAAAAATCCATTAAATGGACTTTGTGTGTGTGTGTGTGTGTGTGTGTGTGTGTGTGTGTGTGTGTGTGTGTGTGTGTGTGTGCGTGCGTGGGGCACACAGCCAAGCCCTCTGTGAACAGCCACTCTTTGTGGACACAGGAAGTATGGCGATGGTCACAGGGATTTTCAGCCAGAAAAACAACGCAAGACTCGACCAGCAGACAAACAACTCCTCAGCACTGACTGCGCTCGTTCCACCTGGAACTGCTGAGGAAATATTATTTTATTATATATAATTATTTTTTTAAAAACATTTGGAGAGTTCATACTTCTTTCAAGCCTGCTGCACAATCCACACACTGCTAGACAGGTATGCTGTCAAATCCTGTCAAGATCACATATTAGTGTTCGAGGATGATTTTGGAAACACACACACACACACACCTGTGGGTGTTGTTATGCATAATAATTGACGCTGCTTTTGAAATGGTGTGATGTGGGCAGGACATCCATGTTAAGGGCATTTGAATGAATCATGTTGTGGTGTACAAAAAACCAATTTCACCACATCCGACGTCACAGCTGGAGGAGCAACACTAAAAATATGCTTATAGTTTGTGTGTGTGTGTGTGTGTGTGTGTGTGTGTGTGTGTGTGTGTGTGTGTGTGTGTGTGTGGCATATTTGGTATATATATAATCTGTATATAAAGGCGTGGTGGGCCTGGTGTGGTGATGTGGTGTTTCCTTCAGCAGTCTGAGTCGGTGGTTGTTCTTTTCGTGGCTGTCTCAGCACAGACCTTCCATCAGTCTGTGAGGCTGGGCTCAGGATATCAGAACTTTCAGGCAGTCTTAGTTACCAACATGTTACCATATGTGACAACTGATTAAAAATAGTTGTTTGCTGTTGAGATGACTAAAATACAATTCCTAACTGAAATGAATGAATGGTTTGCATCGTTTGTAGTGCTGTCTGGCAGGCCCTGTGTTTGTGTGTGTGTATACTGTATGTGGACATTTCTCTCACCAGGAGCAAGGCAGGAACAGTGACGTCATTATACAGGAGAGGGGAGATGGGGAGGGTGAAAAGCTCCAAACACAACAGAGCATCAGCACTCTGCTGCAAAAGAGCAATGACCTCAGAAACTAACTGAAGCTTTTCCATGAGCGCATCATAGCACCACACTTCATAAGAAATCTGAACTTTTTACTGCATGGCCAGGCTGAACATTAAACTACAAGAAAATCTTATTTTGAAAAATAAAAATAATTTCTATGCATGAAAAACACTGTACGGGTATTTGTTTGACTTAGCTACAATGTAAAAGTGAGTGTAATTGCTTATTTTATGTCGGTACAGCTGATCACATGATACAGGTGTAATCACTGACATATCCTAAGAATTATGCTTCAAGACAATTGTACAAACATAAAACAGAGATTTAGGTTTTCTTGATTTAGTCAAATGAAAATGAAAAGTTCTGTCTTCAGATTGATTCTTTTGTAAATCAAACAATAATCCCATTTTAGAAGCTTGAACAGTGAAAAATGACTCAAATGTTGATTATTTGGGAATGAATCATTTGTTTCCACGATGCAGACAGTCCAATGATCGTAGCATTCCTGAGCCAGGATCATAAATGTAAACTCCTCATCAGATGATGCCTGGATTGCACAACTTTGGTGTTTGGAGGAAGAAAGTATTTAGCATAATGAGCTGCTTTTAGAACATGAGGCCATTTTCAAATCTGTTCACATTATGGGGGAGATGTGGGCACGGTCTGAAATACCTGTGGCAGTAACCTTTATAGACCAGCTGGAATGCATTTTGCTGACTTGTTTCCTTCCAATCATCTCTCTGTCCATGCAGGTAGCCGTCCTACGGTGCAGTATGTGGCTTCTCTTTCTGAGCTGCCCCAGGCTCTGCAGCCCTACTACACACAGGGCTACGTCCTGGCCGCCCTGCACCCCATCATCCTTTCTGTGGGCCGAACCCGCTCACTGCCCTTTAGCCTGCTGTACCGTGCCATCCTGGCCCGTCCCAGACCCAGGTACATGGACCCTAACCCTGAAGACTGAAGCTCACCTTTAAAATGACCTCCTTTACTTTGATGGATTTTCTTCTTTTCATCATTTAAAGTGGAGACACACATTTATAAAGTCATCAGCAGTCTTGTTAAAGTTTAGACCTCTTTTTCAAGATCGCCACGAGGAATGAACACATCTTTTGCAGTTCACTCCGTTTAAAAGATGCATAGTAACCAACAATATTTTTGCCAAGATTTGTGCGTACATCTAGCATATCTAAGGTGAAGTGGTTATCGGATTGTTGTGCAAGTTATAAAACTATAATGAGGGAAGATATGTGAGGTAGTTTGGAAGCCTTAATGGTAGAACTCTAGAGATAAATATTATCAGATGATTATTTCTTCTTGTCAGGAAGTCCATTTGTGATACATAGAGCAATTAGGAGAAATTTGTCATTAGTGATGGAGCATAAGGAACTGTGCTAAACAGGTACAACAGTAGTTTAACGACGTCAGTTTTTCAGAATCAGAAGAATCAGAATTAGAATCAAGTTTATTGCCAGGTAGGTTTGCACTTACAAGGAATTTGACTTGGTGTGGTTGGCACAGAATAAACATTAAGTAAAAAAATATATAAAAAATATAGTAAGATAAAAAACAAGTTTTAAAATATAAACAATATAAATATATATAGAATATTTTCTAAAACAAATGAGCTGTAGTGCAAACTGATGTGCAGATTTTTTTTTATACAGAAAGCCGGTAGTTTGATTTTGAATTTTGAGTCCTATGTTGAATATGATTCTTAAATGACTTTGACTGTATGATTCAGAAAGAGTGATAAGGAAAGCAATTAAGTTTTAATGGCAGGATAGTCAGAGACACTGCAGGTGGATGTGGGTAATACCATGTACTTAGTGTTGTCAGCATTCAAAACAGGTTCATTAAGTATGATTAACAAGTGGCAGACTGAAGGTAATTCTGAGTTGGGTTGAGCCAGAGTTATATAGAATTATATCATCTGCATAGAAATGGACTTTGAGGTAGTGATTAGGAAGAATAATATTTATGCTAATAATACACCCCATTACTGATAGTAGAAGGGCTTGACTCCTACTACAACAGAGTCCTTCCTGTAAGGTAATCATGGAACCAGTTGAGAAGAGCAACACCATCCATCCACAAAGACTGAAGTTTGTTAAGTAGGATGTCATGTTCGATCAATAAAGATGATACAAGCTATGGCTGGGACGACATGCTCATCTCCTGGTTCAATAATACTTGTAATTCTTATTCTACAGTATTCATAATACAATATTACATTTTTTTTAACACTAGACCATGGAAAACAGTTGAGTCATACACTTGACGACGTATGAGTCAACACAAAGCACATCATCACATCATTCAGTCTCTGAGTTTTGTCTCAGCATCATACTTACTGCATCATGCTGCATATAAAAGTGGTAAACAATCTTTTTTTTTCTTTTCACCGCCCCTAATACAGGCCATGTGTGACCCCTCCAGCCCTTTCTCTGTCACACATGCCTCCCCACTGTGCCCACATGTTCATTCACTATCATACTGTCAAGTAAACAGATGAATGATAGATGAAGCCGGCTGCATATTTCATGCAGAGCCATGGTAGGAGGTCAGACTGGCGTGCCTTGAGGAGACTTGGTTTGACTTAGTCCTTGTGGCTGCCAGGATTTCTATTGGCTAGAAATTCACCCAACAACAGGGTCTCACAGCAGCCAATGGAGATGAAGTGTGTCTAATCTCTGAGGTTTGATTGGTTGGGTTAGCATAACTATGTTGCTAATTTTAATTTCATAAGATGAGTATGGCAGTAGACTGGAATTGCTGATTTATTGATGACATTTTTATGCAAAGATGAGCTAAAAAATTCTTTAATGTTGGAAAGGCAGTATGGTGTGTATGAGTCATCACTTCAATTGCCTAAATTGTTGTTTACCCTTTGGGTAATTGTTTTGACAGTAGCTGGTAGCCATCTCCTGCTGAGCTTATAAAGGATTTATGTGTTGGTGTCTGCAGTTCTACGAAGCCTCCAGCTGGACAGGTTCAATAGGTTTGGTGCCACTAAGCCAGAAACTTCCCACTGACCTGAAGAGAGAAGGGAAAAAAAACTTGTCTTGAACTTGTCTCACTGATGTTTTTGTCCGTGTGTTTGTGTGTGTGTGTGCTTTCAGTAAGCAGACGGCATCCATGTGTCACAGTGTTCCAATGTTGAAGGTGGAGGAGTGGCCGTTACCAGGAGAGTCGCTGACGGGTGACACAGTCAGAGCACTCATCGACAGGGTCAGTGAGATTTACTGCAGCTTAGTCGCTTCCAAATAAAAGAACACATGAGGGAGCTGGATTCTAAACGTTTCTCTGGTCCAGTGGTTCCCAATATGGGTTTTCCCCAAGGGGACGCAACATAAAAGAATCATCACCAGATGTTTAAAGCAATAAAGAACAAACTGTGTAACATTTTATCTCCTTTAGGCCCCTAAGACCTCTCAAACAAGTGAAATACTAGATACTTAAGGTCCTAAAGTAATCAATATTTCCTCACTATAAGGCCTTTTAAAGTCAGAAACATTCATCTTTTCAGGACTGACTGGGTCTTGTGCTAAGGATTCATTTTTAAATTTAAAAGTGATTCAATTATTTAAAATCATGTTGCACCAAACTTTAAAACTAGCTTAGAATCAAGAAAGATTCAATTTCTCTCTATAACTAAAATAACTTATTTCCTTTTATTTCTAATATATAATTTTTCTGTTTTATTTTGAGCATACACTAACGCCTTCAGACCTTTAAAGCGATGAAGTAAAATGTTGGATACGTTCAGCTCGTCAGACCTTTAAAGATTCTTTAAAGTGAAATGTTGAATATTTTCACCTTTTCAAATATTAAATAATTTCCACTTTTTAGAACACTTTAAGTAAAATACTGGACACTTTCACCAATCCTGGGCTTGAGGGATGAAAAAACTTTGACTGAATGTGTAAATGAGTGTGCAGAGAATAATTCTCTGTGAACACTGACAAAGTTTTCTCCACAGAGTTAAAGGTACAGGTTGAATGGAATAATGCATGGAGACGTGTCCACATACAGGAAAATAGTAACAATATTTTAACTGCAGTCTCCTGCCAAAAAACATATGCACATAAACAGAATCATATTTTTGTAAACGTGCTGATTTAGCCATAAGATGTATTTAAATCTGCGATGCGTGATGACTTCAGTTAATGACTCGTTGATGAATCCTGTCTGAGAACTGTAAAACAAACAAACTGGCACACGAGCGGCTCGGATCCTGTTTGCTCTCTTGGAGATTGAGACATCACACATGTTCTCATTGAAAATGCCAATAAATTCTGTTCAGAACAGCCCCAGCACATTGGAAGCGATGCATCTCGCGCCTACGCATCCAGTTTTTGTCTGGACTCTAATCATCCAAGCATCACTACTCGTGTGGTGTTTTGAAAGTACGGAAGTCTTGGTGGGCTACATGGTTACGGTGTGGCTGCTTGTCTTTCTGGCAGGTGAACAGCAGTGCCCGGGGGGGTGTTCGATTCATCGGCTCGGTCCTCCAGCAGGTCAGCGGGATCACCAACGGCAGGGTGCACAGTCCGAAGAGGGGCTGTCGCTCCCCTCCGCGCACCCCTCCTGGTACGCCGCCTGGAGACAGAGAGCTGGAGGAAAACACCTACAGTCCCGGTGAGACACTCACTGCTCCTCTCATCACGCTCGTGTCTTTCATCCCAGCAGAGTGTCAGTTTGATTTGGCGAGTGGGGAGAAGGTGTAAAGTTTCACTGTGCTGAATTCTGACATTGATCCAGGTTTGTGGTGGATCTGGTCTCACCTGACACACTCACAGGGGATTCACGTCTCATTTCAATGTTTCTCTCATTTTCTGTCCTGAGATTAAAACCTCTTTCACATTTATTAATTATGTAAAAGTTTTGTGCCCATGAACCAGCAGGTAATAACCAGTAGAAATGTAGGTTAATGTGCCGTCTGTCAAACTCTTGTTGCTGCTCTCTCTTTCCTCTTCAGACTTGAGGTTGCTGGTGTTTTTTCACTCCTGGGCTCCGGGCTGTGCTCCTCTGGACTCACTGGCTTGTCAGTACCACCAGGGGGCACTCTCCATGCGCGTTTCCAGGAAGGGCCAAGTGGTCAGTGCGCTGGAAGCTGATTGGCTGGAGCTGACCGCCGCCTACTACCGCAAAGGCTGGTCGTTGGTGGACTCCTTCGTCTACTGGGACACGCCTAAAGGTTGGTTTGGTGTCGACTGTGAAGATGTTACAATACAGCCAGCAGTGTGGAAGAATCATTGCAGCAGTGCAGCAGTGCTGGTTCCTGATGAATTACATCACTGTCGATCCAACTCTTTTTACCCAGCTCAATCACAACAGTTTAGCCATGCTAGCAGCATCTGACTGAAATATCTCTACCACTATGAGGTGGATTGTCATTAACATTCATGGTCTCCTGAGGATGTAGCCACTCTGCTGATCTTCTCATTCTTTTTGGTTTTGAGTGAAATGTATTGACGACTGTTTGGTTTTGGGGCACATGTTCATGTCCTTTATTAGCTTTTTATTTACAACAAACCTTTAATTCAATAAAATAAAGTTTGAGACCAAATGAAATGAAAAACATGCCGGATGACTTTGCCTGATTGAAAAATCAAGACGAAGATCACCACTTCATCCTGAAGGGAGCGTGAATGTCTGTGCAATGGTTATCCATCTCATAGTCATGGAGATATTTCAGTGTGGAGATGGACAGCTAGCGTGGAGTTCATGCCTTCTTTGGAGAAAAGATGATCAGTGTTCATTTAAAAGTGATTCTATTGATGCTCCACAGAACAGACTGTAGAGTGCTCCAATTGACCAATCAGGGTGTTCTAACGCACTTGTTATAACACGAAAATATTTTGTTATAATATCAATCACCAATGTGCTTCTGTAGTTTATGACCAAATGTTTAATGTGTAGTTCTAATTATAAAATGTCAGCATGTTCGTTAAAGACGGTGAACATGGTAAACATCATACCTGCTACTTGTTAGCATGCTGATGTTACAGAGCGGCTAATTATTCAAATAGTTTCACTTTCCACAGTTTTCACGCCTTCACTGTGACAGTGAGCTCAGTGAGGGGGTGCTATCTGCAGTACAAAACAAAACTGAGAGAATTACCTGGAACCAAAGTGAGTCAAGTAGAGCCGAGCCGAGCAGTGCCATGCAGTGGAGGTGAGGCTATCGTGACCACGTTAGGTTATGCTGATGTCAGCACTTAGCTTAAAATATCACTGTGAAATGCAGCTTTACCGAGCCGCTAGCATGGCTGTGGACTGGTTAAATCAGTCATCAGACTTTATTTGTATGGCACTGTTCATGCAAAGATAATGTAACATAAAGTCCTTCACATGTTAAAACATGATGCAAACACCGCTGAGGCATTTCAAATCTTCCACAGTCTGAATCCTGTCCTCTGTCCAGTCATCCACTTCCTCCACTCTTTGCATTATTATCTTTCCTCATAAAACACTGATTCACACATACACTCAAAATCAGTCACTTCCTGTTTTGGCTGGGGTCCCTCCTCTCTCCCACTGCTATCTATATTTGGAGCCGTCTTCCTGACCTTGGCGACCTCACTTCCTGTTCCTCTGTGCAGTAGCAGACGTCCACATCACCCGTAGACCTCTGAGGCCTGAAATGAGTGGAAATATACACACTCTGACATTCATGCACAGGCAGCAACAAGAAGCCTCCACACTCCAGCCGTCTTTCACATGAACACACGGGAACTGAAGCAGAGCTCGACCTATTTCTAATAACTGGGTCATTATCAGCGCAATGACACGCTCCCACTGACTCTTTGTTCAGCATGCCTTCAGCACCAGAACCATTTGGTATCTATTGATTATTTAATGTTTGCTACCTGACAGCATAGCATGAATTTCATGCATGTGGATTATTCTGTGTTTGTATTTGTTCCTGTGAGTCATATAACGACATGATAATACATAAGTGTGTACACATTTTACAGTGACGTTTGTGTGTGTCTGTGTGTGTGTGTGTGTGTGTGTGTGTGTGTGTCTCAGGCGAGCCAGTGCCCAGGTCTCTGGAGGGATTGTTTGTGTACGAGGAGAGGAGCACCTCGACTCCAGCCAACGACACCATCGTCGTAGAGCAGTGGACCGTCATCGAGGTCAGTAGAGATAGAGTGTGTGTGTGTGTGTGTGTGTGTGTGAGTGAATCCTCGTTGCGTGGCCTCATTCTGACGAAAGAAACGTGATGTGAAAATGAAGCGTAAAATCATGCAGGCAGAGTGATTCATGAGAGGGCCAGTGAGTCTTATTCATCACAGACCAGGTTTTTAACATTTTACTTGGCGACAGTGGTAAGGAAAAACTCCATTTAAGAGACAGAGGCTTGGGTGTCGTTTAGCTCAGTTGGTAGAGCATCCGCCCCATGTACAAAGGCTTTGTCCTTGCTGCAGCAGCCCAGGGTTCTTTTCTGTAAGTGGCTCTCACATGAACACACTGTGTTGACACAGGGCTCCAGTGTGAAAACAGACTACGGGCCGCTTCTTCACACTCTGGCTGAGTTTGGTTGGCTGCTCACGTGTGTGCTGCCAACTCCCATCATCCGACATGACAGGTAGATATAATACACACACGCATGATGGTGTTCTTGAAAAACATGCTCTGCGCTCATATGACTTGAAAGCATGTTCTAAAATCTTGTCTTTGTGTGTGTCTGTGTGTGCCTGTGTGTGTCTGTGTGTGTGTGTGTGTGATGGTAACCTGGCTACCAAGCAGGTTGTGTTTCTCCAGAGGCCGGTCAGAAATCAGGCCGCAGGACAACCGAGGAACCAGGTGAGGAGGAGAAGGGCGACAGACTGGTGTGACGATCTATGAAGCCTGTGTTTGATTATAATATAATATAATAGATTTGATTCAATGTGTTACAATATCACATCGTTAATGTGTTCATATTTTGGATAAACCTTTGGACCTTTGCACTCCTAAAACACTGTCTCTAATTAGTTCTGTGTATGAGAGTTATTTAGTCGGAATCATCCATCCATGGAGGCAGATGAATGAGCGGTGGATGTTTTTAATGAATCAGTCTGTAGCTGCAGAGAAATCCTGTTTGTGTGTCCACACTGCACCCTGCTGCACGAAGCTGAAGGCGCAGCTGGTTGTTGAGACAGATTTTCTTTATCTTTCTTATATTTAGAGAATGTTTGTCGTGCACCAATTACACCAAAACAAATTCCTTGTATGTGGAAAAAATTGTACTTGGCAATAAACCTTTTTTCTGATTCTGATTCTGATGCTGACATGTTGTAACATGTCGATGATGGCACTGATTGTGGATGACCACGTGGGGTCTGTACCACAAAGTAAGCTCTGGTTCTGGGTTACCTGCTGATTACATAAGAGAGACAGTGTCGTTAATTATAAACATCATCAGAACAATGAGTAAAAATAGACTAGATGACAGTGATATAAAGTAACATAGTGACTGTGATGTGTGTACAGCATACTTAAAAGACTTCACTGAAATATTAAGCATTATTTTATCAATAAGTATGATAGTGTATTTATGTTTTTAGAATACAGCGAGTACTTTTTCTTTTTTTTGTCTGATGTTGAACAAACTTATAAATATAGATATTAAAACATGGCTGTAAGACTGTTTCTGCTGCAGAAGCATCCATAGACGTGTGAGCTTATTATCAGCAGGTCGATTATTTTTCTCCAGGTGCTTTAAAGTGTTTTACAGAAGAAAAGATCTAAAGAGACACGCTGAACATTGAAATGTGATATGAAAGAGTAAAATAAAAGATCCAAAAGAGATCTAAAGAGTTAGAAAAATAGTTAAAAATAAATAAATAGCACAAAGTTCAACCAGAGTGGTTTTACACCCTGATTCATCAGACCTCAGTGTTCACTTTCAATGTTTAGTTTCATCAACAGAGGGTGTAGTTTTTCTTTTTCTCACGTTACTCTGAGGTGCAGGGATGGAGGAAGTCATAGTGTCTTGACTCTCCCTCTGTTGGTTAGAAGCTCTGTTTAAACATGGTACAGATGGAAAGCCTGAACCAGCAAAATGATTCCACTGATCTCTCCATGTATCTGATGCTGTGGTCACTTTTCTGTGAACTCTTCAGTCCCTGTCAGGCTCCTGTAGGAGTGCTAACTGTTTTTGGGAGTCATGAATCTAAACGCCTGTTTCTGTCTCCAGCCTTTGTCCGTGCACAGCGACGTGTCCAGTCGCTCTGTGAGCCGTGCGGTCAGCAGCCCCACCTCTCCAGAGGAGCTCTCTCCAACTGCCGGAGGCATCGGGGGCTTCCCGGTGTTCGGAGGGGGGTATCCCAGCGCCCTGTCCCACCTGGAGGAAGGTGGCTTTGAGCAGGAGGAGGGAAAAGCTGAAGTCACCTGCATATAAGCAGGAAATAAGATGGATGCAGCTTCCAGAATGAACTGAGGATTCAAACATTGCTGAAGAGAGTATCCACATGAACTCTGAGACTGTCCGTCACATTTGTGAGCCCTTCCTTTTAAGACTTTAAGTAGGAGAACTTGGCACTTTTTCAAATGTTTGTAATGAAGCCATAATGAGAATGAGGTATTATTTAGTGGATTTGTCCAAACTTTTATAGATTTGTGTGGAGACACTTTACACATATTTAAAACATAGGGTATTTCTCTCGGATCAGTTCAGGTGCTCGTAGGAAACCGTCACTAAACTATAAAGCACAAACACTTTCTGCACATTATGGAAACAGTACTGGTGGTGAAATGTGGTCTCTACCTGCTCACGTCTTATTTTTGATTTGCGTTCCTTCACAGCCTCACACTTTCTTTCCTCGGCGATGCTCAAACACTCTGAAACCAGCCTCCCTCTGAACTCATCGTGTGGCACAGTGACACAGGTCAGGCAGGGCTTTGTCCTTCAGCTCCTGGCTGAGGCAGGATGTGAATATTCATCCGGGAGACTGTCACAGTTTCCTGTGTACGTTGGTACTGACATGCAGTCTGATACAGAGTTAGCTCCGCTGGTCTCAGTGAAGGTGCTGGCTGCTTACATTAGTACTTTTGTGCAGATAACAGTATTATGAGGAGGGTCAGTGTTGTAAACTGGAGACAGTACTATTATTTTCAACATTTCATATCAGTGTGTTGACCCCCCAAGCCTACACACATCCTGATTTAGTCTAACTGGTGCCATTTTCTAATCATTCTGGGATATATCATATGCTTCTTATTCAATGTTTGATCAGTATGAGTGTATGTATTCTTTTCTTCAGTCAAAGTTTCAGAGTTGCTGCTTTACAGCTCATATGGTACTGGCAGTACGCCTGCAATTCTCTGTAATGGATGAAGTTCTTCAAAAACAAACGCATTATTTTACTAAAATGATGACTGTATTTTTTTTAAAGGGAACTGATTTTACACGTCAGTCAGTTTTAGGTGTTTATAGGAAGTACTACTGTGTATGTGGAGAAAAAAGGTTGTGTCGAGCTTTTCATGGCTCCAGAGAAGGCTGTGTAACATCTGGGTGTCAGCTGATGCTGAAAACTACAAGTTTGAACATGAAAAGAGAAAAACCTGGGAGTGTGGCGTTATGCATTATGGGTAATGTAGACACCCGGTTTTGACAAGGAAGCAGAATGTGTCGAATTTTTTAAAATACATTATATCTGTTTCTACTTCATCAGTTTTGATACTTTTTTAATGTCCATGGTGACTCAGTGTTCTTCTATGCTACATAGGTGCAGTACTCTTAAGGCTATGAAAGGGACACAATGCTGTTGTATATAACTATATTTTAGATGTTAGTATTCATAATGGCAAAAAAAATGGTTTGGCTCATGATTGTGATGCATGTTCTTTGCTTTGGGGGAGGAATGGGATCAAACACACCCAGAGTAGTTTAGTACTATAGTACTATTCCAGTGAGGTATACATGGCCAGCTTTGACTCGTACAGGTTTTAAATGGATGTGTTTAGCTCAACAGACTCCAGCAGGGTTTACTAAATGTCAGTATTACTCCAGCCTTTCCTTTTTTAAAGAGTTGTACATTTACTATCTCTATCATCTGTGTTTTTTATTGTATTAAACACTTTTCCCATGGTTTGAGTCGTGTCCCATTATGAGTATCACCTACTGTGTTTGTTACTGTTATAACTCAGTCGTACTTCATCTTGACATAAACATTAAAGGTTCAGTGTGTCAGATTTAGGGGCTCTATTTACAGAATATGGCAGAATTGGAATATAATTATAGCTTTTCATTCATGTATAACCACCTAAAAATAATAGTGTTTTTAGAATGAGACTTTTATATCCACCATGTTTCTACAGTAGCCAGAGTGGACAAACTAAACACTGGGTGCTGTCAAATAGTCAATAATAATATATAAATAATAATATTTTGCTTAGGAAGGTTCCTAACTGAGTGAAATGACCCCGAAGTATTTACGTAGCCACCATGATAAGAGCTGTTCAAATGTTAAAGTCTGTGTAAAGTAAAAATAAATGTGTGTTTGGAGTTTGACCAAAGGAGAAAGTCTTATTAATCACCCAGCCATGAATGTATTGTAACGATTACAAATAACTACAAGTTTATGAAATTAGGTGTCAAAATTGGGTCAAAAAAAGCAGAACTCTCAGCTCCAGGACTGTGGGGGCTTGACCACTGAATCCGCTGAAGCTACACCCGCACACAGGAGTCTCCCTGAACAGTCAAATGCAGTAACACGACCTCAGGTCTTCAAAGCAGGTTAAATCTGTGGCAGTTGGACTTGTCGATCCTTGTAGATCTGTGAAGACATTTCGCCTCTCATCCAAGAAGCTTCTTCAGTTCTGACTGATCTGCGAGGAGATCTATTTATCCTAGGCAGGATCGTTGACCAGCCCATTGTTCCATTTGGTTCGTCAATGCTCAGTGTTGCTGTGACAACTGTCGTCAGAGTTGTTAAGGTAACTACTACACTGTTTCTTTGAGTTGTATTCAATATGTGATAATATTTAGGACTCTGCAGCTAATTCAGAATGCTGCTGCACGTGTTCTGACAGGAACCAAGATCAGAGATCACATCTCTCCCATTTTGGCTTCCTTGCATTGGCTACCTATTAAATCTAGAATAGAATTTAAAATTCTTCTCCTTACTTACAAAGCTCTTCATGGTCAGGCACCATCATATCTAAAAGAGGTCATAGTACATTACTACCCCTCTAGAACACTGCGCTCTCAGGATGCTGGGTTCCTTGTGGTTCCTATAGTTTCCAAAAGTAGATTGGGAGCCAGAGATTTCAGCTATCAAGCTCCTCTTCTGTGGAACAAACTACCATTCTGGGTTCGGGAGGCAGACACGGTCAACACTTTTAAGAGTAGACTTAAAGTCCATGTAAAGGCAATTCCATGTTTTCTTTCAAAACACAATAAATATGTTGGAAAATAGTTGCTGAAAACATGTGAAAAGACTTTGAACAATGTATTACTGAAATGTGGAGTTAGAGGTTCAAACAGTTTTTCACCAGTTTTCAGTCCAGGATTTTGTGGGCGGTCCTAAAACGAGACCGCGTCTGTCCGTCCTGGGAGAGGGATCCTCCTCTGTGGCTCTTCCTGAGGTTTCTTCCACCTTTTTTCCCTGTTAAAAGGGTTTTTTGTGGGCAAGTTTTTCCTCACTCGAACCGAGGGTCTAAGGACAGAGGGTGTCACTCCCTGTACAGATTGTAAAGCCCTCAGAGGCAAATGTACTTTGTGACTTTGGGCTATAAAAATAAAATCTGATTAAATTTGATTTGATTTGATTTGATTTGATATTTATTATATATGTTTTAATATTATATTACTATGATAATTGTCATTTAAACTGCTGAAGAGAGTTGAACTAAGGGGAAACATAAAACTAACTTAAAACTAAAAAAACTTAAAACTTTAACTTTGTGCTGCCCAAAAGTTACATTACTAAGAAGAATCCAGGCTTTCATCCATCGGCTGTCCTTGCCAAATAACTGTTTTATTTGTAAGCTTAGACCACTGTTGCATCCAGCAGCCTTGTAGAGCTTCATAAGAATACTAAAGGAACAGTCATCTTCTTTGTCCAGTTCTAAGGTCTCTGCAAGTGCTTTTCTTATATATAGTTTGGGATGGAGTGGTGCAGACAGTTCACGGAATAAGAGTGAGACTCCACTGAATGTCCCAAGCAATGACATATCTTGCTTGAGAGAAAATTCAATAATTCTTGATAAGATCTCTAAAGGTAGGTATTGAATTTCCAAGCTCAACCATGTCAAGCAAAGGGTCCAAAGAAACCCTGGGTCAAGCTGTGACAGAAAGTTTCATACTTCTTCATCAGGCAGGGCAGGTTTGGCAACAGAGCACCAAGTTCAGTGTCAGACAGGGGCAGGTTGGGACACTCTGCCTCCTGAATGGCCTGAATGTAAGCTGGAATAGGCCCATCTAAACTTACATAATGTTCCCCCTGTCCCTCAGCAAAATGTCCAAGAACCAAAAGAGGCAGTCTTTCACCAGATGGTAATATCAGATGGTGATATTACAGAGGTGGTATCCACATCAAGATTTGACGCAATAAGGAACTGAACATTAAAGATCTGGGATGCCCTCTGGAGAGTTAGGTAGTCGTATGTGCCATCCTCTGTAAATATTCCCCCCATGTCTTCTTAACATACTCTGAAAGGGGTGTCCCATCCGCTCCAGATGATTAAAGGCTGACCACTATTTCTTCATGCAATGTTTATGCAGAACGGAAAATTCCAATAGTGGCCAAATGATCAGAAATAACAGCAAATTGGCAGTTGCCATCAGAGACTGGGTTGAATCTTTGAGTGCTGTCTCACTTGCCACATCAGAAACTGAGAACCACTTTTGTGTTTATGCAACTTAAGTTTTTTTTTTTGTTTTTTTTGCCACAACAATACCTGGTATCACAAATTGTTTCTGTGAGACTCTGTGATGGCCACTCTTGACCCTGACCAACACATTAACATGTAGTCTATACACAGAGAGACCTGCTTTTTGTGCCCTTTTCCTGATCCTGTTTCGTTCATCCTCTAACAAAAGCCTGGTGCACAGTGTTCAAGATCTTGGGAAGAAGTTAAGCGATTGGATAATGCATGACTTTGTCTTCCATAATAAATCTGAAAAGGAGACATCCAATTCAAAACTTCCTTTGGGTCCTCAATCATTATCTTTGTGTAAATTGGTAAATGCTTAACCCAGTTCACTCCTCCTTGATATTGGACTCAGTCATGCATTATTTTTTTCGGACACGATGGCTTCTCTCCACTCCACTCTGGCTCTGGGGATGGTATGGAGAGCTCTAAATTATTTTTACTTGTCAGGACTCCATAAGTTTTCTCACAGCACTTTTGAACTCCTTGCCTTGGTCATGCTGTATGACTTTTCTTGCTCATTGTAAATTTTTTCAAGGTGTCTAGCCATCTCCACACTGTGTTTACACACTTTCAATGGCTTTACCCAAACATATCTACTAAACACATCGATTACAGTTAGGATGCACCTATATGTGACTTGGCCTCCATTTACCCATGTCAATCTTGAACTTCTTTGGCCATGATAGATTTTGGTGTGGGTTTGTTCCAGAATGTTGCCTTGTGGAGCTGGTAACATTTTGATCTGTCCAAGGTGTCTTTACATTTGCTCAGCTGATTCCCAAGTACTGTTCCCCAAAATATATGTTTTTTTAATTTTCTTACAGCAGAGCCTTTTGTTTCAACAAGAGCCTTATTGGCAACTGCAGAGATAGTTGACTTTCTGGGTACCAATTTTCCATTGGATGTAATTGACTGACCATCCTCACTGAAGGCATAATGCTGCCTATTCCACCACAGTTGAATAAGTACAGAGTGCTGGGTCTTGGATCTCTGCTACAGGAACATTAAATTCCCCTTCATTGCTTTGAGTATGACATTGTAGCCCTCCTCAGACATTTGTCTGTGTCCAGTCCTCTGTATTTCAAAATAATGCAGGAAGTTATTCCCTTTTTCAACTTTAAACAGAAATAATAGATAATATGACTGTTAGAGTTGATATTTCATAATAAAGCATGCTTGTGAATTTAGTAGGTTAGTACACATTGTTCACTAAGCTTTTATTCTGTCATTAGGGACCTACGTTTCATTTTTATATCAGATTTAGCTAACACCGTTTAATTCCTCACCCACCCTGAATAATACTGAAAAAATCATAACCTATATTGATATAAACCTCAGCTCATTCAGCTGTTTTATTATAGCAGATATTTCCCTGCAACAATACACAGCAACTTGTATTTATACAAAATACTGAGATTATAATTATACTGAGATATAAATCTATACTTATACAACTTATGGTTAGACTAGCTAATTGTCTGTTAACAATTTTATAATAATGTATGAACAAGGATTCCAGAAAATGAAGGCTGTTAACTGCAGTAAATCAGAGAATAATTTACCTTTCAACATGTCTGAAGTATGGAAGTTTGCAGACAGTTAAGGAAAGTCTAGTCAGTCACATGACTTTGCTAGCTTGACACGAATTAGCTACTCCATTTCCATCTAGTGGTCAAATGCGGGTGCTGCAAAAGAAAATATTTCACTGCGTGTGTAGGACATTTGTACACGGTCTCTCCACAGACAATGAAACCCAATCAACTCATGATTGCTCCACTAAACCATCCTGTACAGGGCGGTGTGAGGGTGTGTCATTTTTTCTACAAAAAAAAAAAAGATACATATATTATTTCCTCATTGGTTCCATATGTTACATAACTGAGCAAACACATGTAGGTCACGTGACTACTGATGTGGTCCACCACTATGATCTAACTACCATATACACTTCACAGTAATGAATTAATATGAAATATGAAATATTCTCTTCTTGGCTCTTACAACCATAATTAAGGAGAGAGAGTGCTGCATAGTACGTACCCTTGATGAATGAATATGATGACTATGCCATCTACTAAATCTATTTTTGATGAGCAAACTGCACAAAAACTGCAAAAATAATATTTTATTTCCAAGAAATGCAGTCCTATTTATGTATTATTACATTATGCAGTTATTACATTTTCAAAGGATTTTTTAATGCAAAATGTTATTACGTTATTGGCTCAAAAACTTTATTACATTATTGGCAAGTTATCACATGATTGGCTTTATTACATTTAAAATGGCCAAAATTATTATGTTATTGACTGTTATTACATTATTGACCGTACATTATTGGTTGCTACAGTTGTGCATAATTTACAGCGTTGCTACTTTGATTGACAGGAGGGTGCCATTACAGATGGCTTATTACTTATTAGAGCACCCAGGCATCATTTGGCCCGCCTTATGTCTACCAATGATCCACGACTTTGCTGATATGAACCGGAAGCCGGTGTTTGCAGGTGTTGATCTCTGTCCACGCCTGTGGAGTGAACCCTGTGGAGACCTACATCCAGGCTGGGACTTAAGCCCGTAACCCCCCCTCCCACACACACCGAGCACAGACGTATCTGGAGTGGTGGAAACTGTTGAAAAGGTGAAGGTGTGATGAACAGACAGTGTGTGTGATGACTCAACAAACAGAATTATTGATGGATGTTTGTTTTATTTGGCTTTTTGGCAAAAAATATGTGTTCATTTAAAGGACCTGCCCTGTTCTGAAGTTATTATATATCAACAGGTTATTTTAACACCTCCTCTGTGTTTGGATTTATGTTTCTTTGTCTGTGTTCATTGTTAGTTTCATTCTGTTGCTCTGAACGTTACTGAAACAATGTTACTGTGTGTAGTGTGTCATCACTGGTTACAGAATGAGCTTAAAGGAGAAGTCCATTTTAATTTTAATTTTATTTATATAGCACCAATTCATAACAAAAGTTATCTCATGACACTTTACATACAGAGCAGGTCTGGACCGTACTCTTTATAATATTATTTACAGAGACCAATTCCACCATAAGCAAAAACTTGGTGACGGTGGCAAGAAAAACTTCCTTTTAACAGGCAGAAACTTCGGGCAGACCCAAGCTCATTGGTGGACGGTCATCCACCGTGACCGGTTGAGTGAGACAAAGAGAGGCGGACAGACACAGACGATGATGATGATGATGATGATGATGATGATGATGATGATGATCCACAGCAGCAGCCATGATCCATGACGAGACAAGAGAGCACAAAAACTCCAGGGAAGAAGTTAAGTTAGTAACATGCATTAATGAGACATGAATGTTTACAGATGAAGATGGAGAGAGAGGTAGGAAGAGAAGAGCTCAGTGCATCTATAGCAGCATAACTAAGGGATGACCTGAGCCAGCCCTAACTATGAGCTCTATCAAAAAGGAAAGTCTTAAGTCTACTCTTAAAGGTGATGACCGTGTCTGCCTCCTGAACCCAGAATGGTAGTTTGTTCCACAGAAGAGGAGCTTGATAGCTGAAAGCTCTGGCTCCCAATCTACTTTTGGAAACTATAGGAACCACAAGGAACCCAGCATCCTGAGAGCGCAGTGTTCTAGAGGGGTAGTAAGGTACTATGAGCTCTTTTAGATATGATGGTGCCTGACCATGAAGAGCTTTGTATGTAGGAGGATCATTTTAAATTTGATTCTATATTTAACAGGTAGCCAGTGCAAGGAAGCCAAAATGGGAGAGATGTGATCTCTGATCTTGGTTCCTGTCAGAACACGTGCAGCAGCATTCTGAATTAGCTGCAAAGTCCTAAGAGACTTATTGGAGCAGCCTGATAACAAAGAGTTACAATAGTCCAGCCTAGAAGTAACAAATGCGTGGACTAGTTTTCTGCATCCACTTGAGATACGATGCATCTGATTTTGGCGATGTTACATAAGTGGAAGAATGCAGTCCTCGAAATTTGGTTTATGTAAACCTCTGGGTCTAGAGTGGGCTTTTTAAGAAGAGGTTTAATTACAGCTACTTTAAAGGACTGTGGTACATATCCTGATAATAAAGACAGATTAATCATATCCAATAAAGAAGGACTAACTACAGGTAAAACATCCTTGAGCAGCCTGGTTGGGATGGGGTCTAAGAGACAGGTTGACGGCTTAGATGCAGAAATTATTAAAGTTATTTGATGAAGGTCGATGGGAGAAAAACAGTCTAGATACATATCAGGTTTTACAGCTGTTTCCAAACTTGCTGTATCAGAATGCAGATCAATACCTGTTGAGGGCAAGAGGTGATGAATTTTGTCTCTAATAGTTTTTATCATTTTATTTTATCATTAAAGAAGCTCATGAAGTCATTACTACTTAGACCTAAAGGAATAGATGGCTCAATAGAGCTGTGATTCTCTGTTAGCCTGGCTACAGTGCTGAAGAGAAACCTGGGGTTGTTCTTATTCTCCTCTATTAATGAAGAGTAATAGGCTGCTCTGGCATTACGGAGAGCCTTCTTGTATGTTTTAAGATTATCTTGCCAGACTAAGCGAGATTCTTCCAGTTTAGTGGCACGCCATTTGTGTTCAGACTTACGTGCCTCTTGCTTTAAGTTAAGAGTCTGCTGGCTATACCATGGTACTAACCTCCTATGTTTAATTATCTTCTTTTTCAGAGGTGCAATACAGTCAAGAGTTGTCCGTAATGAGTCTGTAGTACTAGCAACAAGATGATCTATTTGTGAGGGCTAAAGGAAGCAGACAAGTCTGCTGCTGCATTGAGACATGGCATTGAATTCAATACTGAAGGAATCACTTCCTTAAATTTAGCTACAGCACTATCAGATAAACATCCGCTGTAGGAATTTCTGCAAAAGGCTTATAGTCCAGTAATATGAACTCAAAGGTTATTGAAAAATGGTTAGACAGAAGAGGATATATAGGACATATTTAGTTTACATGAGTGCACGAGGAGTATGCTGGGCAGTACTCAAGTTTACTCAGTGTATGCACATGCACAGTATACTGGGCAATACACATTTACTGAGTACACGCGCAGTACACTGGGTAATACACATATTTATTGAGTGCACGAGCAGTATACTGGGCAGTACTCATATTTACTGAGTGCACGCACAGTACACTGGGCAGTACACATATTTACAGAGTGCACGGGCAGTATACTGGCCAGTACTCATGTTTACTGAGTTTATGCGTAGTATACTGGGCAGTACACATATTTACTTAGTGCATGTGCAGTATACTGGGCAGTACATATATTTAATGAGTGCTCGCACAGGCGCGGTATATTGGGCAGTACACATATTTACTGAGTGCATGCGTAGGCGCAGTATACTAGGCAGTACACAAATTTACTGAATGTACGCACATACGCAGTATTCTGGACAGTACAAAAATATACAGAGTGCACGCACAAAATACTGGGAAGTACTCATATTTACTGAGTGTACAGTCAGTAATATACTGAGCGTACAGGCAGTACTGCCCAGTATACTGCGCCTGTGCGTGCACTCAGTAAATATGTGTACTTCCCAATATACTGCATGTACAATCAAGAAATGTGTGTACTGCCCAGTATACTGCACGTACAGTCAGTAAATATGTGTACTGCCCAGTATTCTGCACGTACAGTCAGTAAATATGTGTACTGCCCAGTATACTGCGTACACTCAGTAAATATGTGTACTGCCCAGTATACTGCACGTACACTCAGTAAATATGTGTACTGCCCAGTATACTGCGCGTGCACTCAGTAAATATGTGTACTGCCCAGTATACTGCTGCGTACCTCAGTAAATATGTGTACTGCCCACTATCCTAGCGTGCACTCAGTAAATATGTATACTGCGCAGTATAATGGGCAGGACACATTTACTGAGTGTACGCAAGCGCGAACACTCAGTGGCTATGTACTGCCCAGTATAGTGCGTCTCCACTCAGTAAATATGTGTACTGCAGTATACTGCGCCTGTCCGTGCACTCAGTAAATGTGTGTAGGATACTGGGCAGTACACATATTTACTGAGCACCGCGCAGTATACTGGGCAGTATACATATTTGAGTGCCAGCCAATATACTGGGCAGTATACATATTTACTGAGTACGAAGTGTACTGGGCAGTACACATTTTTACTGTGTGCACAGACGCAGTATACTGGGCAGTACACATGTTTACTGAGTGTGCGTGCAGTACACTGGGTAATACACATATTTACTGAGTGTACGTGCAGTATACTGGGTATTACACATATTTACTGAATGTGCGCATATGCAGTATACTGAGCAGTACTCATGTTTACTGACTGCACACACAAGCGCAGTATACTTGGCAGTACACAAGTTTACTTAGTGTATGCACAGGTGCAGTATACTGGGCAGTACACATGTTTACTGAGTGCACACAGTATACTGGAAGTACACGTATTTACTGAGTGTGTGCGTGCGTATACTGGGCAGTATACATATTTGCTCAGTGCATGCGCAGTATACTGGGCAGTACATATATTTAATGAGTGCTCGCACAGGCGCAGTATATTGGGCAGTACACATATTTACTGAATGTACGCACATACGCAGTATACTGGACACTACAAAAATATACAGAGTGCACGCAAAAAATACTGGGAAGTACTCATATTTACTGAGTGTACAGTCAGTAATATACTGAGCGTACAGGCAGTACTGCCCAGTATACTGCGACTGTCGTGCACACAGTAAATATGTGTACTTCCCAATATACTGCATGTACAATCAAGAAATGTGTTTACTCAATGTCTGCACAGGCAGTATACTGGGCAGTACACATATTTACTGAGTGTATGCACATTGTACTGGGCAGTACTCATATATACTGCCCAGTATTCTGCACGTACAGTCAGTAAATATGTGTACTTCCCAATATACTGCATGTACAATCAAGAAATGCATGTACTGCCAAGTATTCTGCACGTACGGTCAGTAAATATGTGTACTGCCCAGTATACTTCGCATACATTCAGTCAAATATGTACTGCCCAGTATACTGCGCCTGTCCGTGCACTCAGTAAATGTGTGTAGGATACTGGGCAGTACATATTTACTGAGCACACGCCAGTATACTGGGCAGTATACATATTTACTGAGTGCCAGCCAATATACTGGGCAGTATACATATTTACTGAGCACACGCGCAGTATACTGGGCAGTACACATATTTACTGAGTGCACTCGCAGTATACTGGAAGTACACGTATTTACTGAGTGTGTGCGCAGTATACTGGGCAGTATACATATTTGCTCAGTGTATGCAAAGTATACTGGGCAGTACACATGTTTACTGAGTACACGTGCAGTATACTGGGCAGTACTCATATTTACTGAGTGTATGCACAAGCGCGGTATACTGGGCAATACACATTTCCTGAATGCATGCGCAGTATACTGGGCAGTACATATTTACTGAGTGCATGCAGTATACTGGGCAGTACACATATTTACTGAGTGCGTGCAGTATACTGAGCAGTACTCATATTTACTGAGTGCACGAGCAGTATACTGGGCAGTACACATATTTACAGAGTGCACGAGCAGTATACTGGGCAGTACACATATTTACTGAGTGCACGTGCAGTATACTGGCCAGTACTCATATTTACTGAGTGTATGCGTCGTATACTGGGCAACACACATATTTACTTAGTGCATGCGCAGTATACTGGGCAGTACATATATTTAATGAGTGCTCGCACAGGCGCAGTATATTGGGCAGTACACATATTTACTGAATGTACACATCGCAGTATTCTGGACAGTACAAAAATATACAGAGTGCACAAAAATACTGGGAAGTACTCATAGTTACTGAGTGTACAGTCAGTAATATACTGAGCGTACAGGCAGTACTGCCCAGTATACTCGCGCGTACAGTCAGTAAATATGTGTACTTCCCAATATACTGCATGTACAATCAAGAAATGCGTGTACTGCCCAGTATTCTGCACGTACAGTCAGTAAATATGTATACTGCAGTATACTGCATTACAGTCAGTAAATATGTGTACTGTCCAGTATACTGCACGTACATTCAGTAAATATGTATACTGCCGAGTATACTGCACGTACAGTCAGTAAATATGTACTGTCCAGTATTCTGCACGATACAGTCAGTAAATATGTGTACTGCCGAGTATACTGCACGTACAGTCAGTAAATATGTGCATTGCCCAGTATACTGCATCAAATCAAATCAAATCAAATTTTATTTGTATAGCCCAAAGTCACAAAATACATTTGCCTCGGAGGGCTTTACAATCTGTACAGGAGTGACACCTCTGTCCTTAGACCTCGGTTGAGTGAGGAAAAACTTGCCCACAAAAAACCTTTTAACAGGGAAAAAGGTGGAAGAAACCTCAGGAAGAGCCACAGAGGAGGATCCTCTCCCAGGACGGACAGACGTGCAATAGATGTCACATGTACAGAACAAGTCAACACAAACATATTGTACAATTACAATGAATGATAAAATGACAATGAATTACAATGAATGATAAAATGACCACAGTAGCAGATATGGTAGCAATAATGACAGTAATAATATATGTAGTGGGCGTTGCGCAGGATCACAGCAGCAGCCACGATTCACGACCTGCTGGGCGACAGAGCACAAAACTCCGGGAAGTTCGGTTAGTAGCATGCATGAGACATGTATGTCCACTGATGGTGAGAGAAAGGAGGAGGGGGAGGGAGAGGGAGAGAGAGAGAGAGGAGGGAGGAGTCCCCGGCAGTCTAGTCCTATGGCAGCATAACTAAGGGATGACCTGAGCCAGCCCTAACTATAAGCTTTATCAAAAAGGAAAGTCTTAAGTCTACTCTTAAAAGTGTTGACCGTGTCTGCCTCCCGAACCTGGAATGGTAGTTTGTTCCACAGAAGAGGAGCCTGATAGCTGAAAGCTCTGGCTCCCAATCTACTTTTGGAAACTATAGGAACCACAAGGAACCCAGCATCCTGAGAGCGCAGTGTTCTAGAGGGTAGTAAGGTACTATGAGCTCTTTTAGATATGATGGTGCCTGACCATGAAGAGCTTTGTAAGTAAGGAGAAGAATTTTAAATTCTATTCTAGATTTGATAGGTAGCCAATGCAAGGAAGCCAAAATGGGAGAGATGTGATCTCTGATCTTGGTTCCTGTCAGAACACGTGCAGCAGCATTCTGAATTAACTGCAAAGTCCTAAGAGACTTATTGGAGCAACCTGATAGCAAAGAGTTACAATAGTCCAGCCTAGAAGTAACAAATGCGTGGACTAGTTTTTCTGCATCCACTTGAGATACAATGCGTCTGATTTTGGCGATGTTACGTAAGTGGAAGAATGCAGTCCTCGAAATTTGTTTATGTGGACATTAAAGGACAAATCCTGATCAAAAACAACTCCAAGATTCTTTACGGTGGAGCTGGAGGCCAGGGTGATCCGTCCTAAAGTAACTAAGTCTCTAGAAAGAGAGTTTCTGAGGTGTTTGGTCCAATTACAAGAACTTCAGTTTTGTCTGAATTTAACATTAGAAAATTGTAGGTCATCCAACTTTTTATATCTTTAAGGCATGCTTGGAGTTTAGTTAATTGATTTGTTTCATCAGGCTTGATCGATAAATATAATTGGGTGTCGTCAGCATAGCAATGAAAATTGATAGAGTGATTCCTAATAATGTTCCCTAAAGGAAGCATATATATACTAAATAGGAGTGGTCCTAGTACAGAACCTTGTAGGACTCCATGACAAACTTTGGTATGCATGGAGAATTCATCATTGACGTGAACAAACTGAGATCGATCTAAGAAATACGACTTAAACCAGCTTAGGGCAGTTCCTTTGATGCCAATTTGATGTTCCAGTCTCTGTAAGAGAATTTGATGGTCAATGGTGTCAAATGCGGCACTAAGATCTAACAGTACAAGTACAGAGATGAGTCCTTTGTCTGATGCCATTAGGAGGTCATTTGTCACTTTGACTAATGCGGTCTCTGTGCTATGATGCACTCTAAATCCTGACTGAAAATCTTCAAATAGACTATTGTTATGGAGAAAGTCACACAGCTGATTAGCTACAGCTTTCTCAAGTATCTTGGAGAGAAAGGAAGGTTTGATATCGGTCTGTAGTTGGCTAAGACCTCTGGGTCTAGAGAGGGCTTTTAAGAAGAGGTTTAATTACAGCTACCTTAAAGGACTGTGGTACATAACCTGATAATAAAGACAGATTAATCATATCCAATAAGAAGGACTAACTAGAGGTAAAACATCCTTGAGCAGCCTGGTTGGGATGGGGTCTAGGAGACAGGTTGACTTAGATGTAGAAATTATTGAAGTTATTTGATGAAGGTCGATGGTAGAAAAAGAGTCTAAATACATATCAGGTTTTACAGCTGTTTCCAAAGTTGCTGTATCAGAAAGCAGATCAAAGCCTGTTGAGGGCAGGAGATGATGGATTTTATCTCTAATAGTTTAATTTTATCATTAAAGAAGCTCATGAAGTCATTACTACTTAGACCTAAAGGAATAGATGGCTCAATAGAGCTGTGATTCTCTGTTAGCCTGGCTACAGTGCTGAAGAGAAACCTGGGGTATGAACTCAATAAATATGTGTACTGCTTAGTATACTGCGTACACTCAGTAACTATGTGTACTGCTCAGTATACTGCGCCTGTCACACTCAGTAAATGTGTACTGCCAGTACAGTGTAAAGTCCGTGCACTCATTCAATCGAGTACTGCTACTGGGCAGTACACATATTTACAGAGTGCACGCACAGGCGCAGTATATAGGCAGTACACATATTTCCTGAGTGTAAGTGCAGTACACTGAGAACTACACATATTTAATGAGTGTCGTGGCGCAGTATACTGGGCAGTACACATACTGAGTGCACACACACAATGTACTCAGCAGTACACATATTTACTGAGTACACATGCAGTATGTTCGGCAGTACACATATTTATTGAGTGTACGCACAGTATACTGGGCAGTACACATTTACTGAGTGCACGAGAGTATACTGGGCAGTACTCAAATTTGCTCAGTGTCTGCACAGGCGCAGTATACTGGGCAGTACACATATTTACTGAGTGTATGCACATTGTACTGGGCAGTACTCATATTTACTGAGTGTACGCAGTATAATGGGCAGGACACATTTACTGAGTGTACGCACAGGCAACACTCAGTGGCTATGTGTACTGCCCAGTATAGTGCGTCTCACTCAGTAAATATGTGCTGCCCAGTATACTGCGCTGTCCGTGCACTCAGTAAATGTGTGTGTAGATACTGGGCAGTACACATATTTACTGAGCACACGCGCAGTATACTGGGCAGTATACATATTTACTGAGTGCCAGCCAATATACTGGGCAGTATACATATTTACTGAGTACACGAGAAGTGTACTGGGCAGTACACATTTTTACTGTGTGCACAGACGCAGTATACTGGGCAGTACACATGTTTACTGAGTACGCGCAGTGTACTGGGCAATACACATATTTACTGAGTGTACGTGCAGTATACTGGGTAATACACATATTTACTGAATGTGCGCACATGCAGTATACTGAGCAATACTCATGTTTACTGACTGCACACTGCGCAGTATACTTGGCAGTACACAAGTTTACTTAGTGTATGCACAGACGCAGTATACTGGGCAGTACACATATTTACTGAGTGCACTCGCAGTATACTGGGCAGTACACATATTTACTGAGTGCACGCGCAGTATACTGGGCAGTACTCATATTTACTGAGTGTACATTCAGTAATATACTGAGCATACAAGCAGTACTGCCCAGTATACTGCGCCTGTGCGTGCACTGAGTAAATATGTGTACTGCCCAGTATAATGCGTGTGCACTCAGTATATATGTGCTGCCCAGTATACTGTCGTCACTCAATAAATATGTGTACTGCTCAGTATACTGCACGTGAACTCAGTAAATATGTGTACTTCCCAGTATAGTGCGTCTGCACTCAGTAAATATGTGTACTGCCCAGTATACTGCGCCATGTGCACTCTGTAAATATGTGTACTGCCAGTATACTGCGTGCACTTAGTAAATGTACTGCCCAGTATACTGCCTTTCCGTGCACTCAGTAAATGTGTGTGTAGGATACTAGGCAGTACACATATTTACTGAGTACACGTGCAGTATACTGGGCAGTACATATTTGCTCAGTGTATGCACAGTATGCTGGGCAGTACTCATATTCACTGAGTGCACGGTCAGTATACTGGGCAGTACACATTTTTACTGTGTGCACTCGCAGTATACTGGGAAGTACTCATATTTACTGAGTGTATGCGTAGTATACTGGGCAGTACACATTTACTGAGTGCACGAGCAGTATACTGGGCAGTACTCAAATTTACTCAGTGTATGCACAGGCGCAGTATGCTGGGCAGTACACATAATTACTGAGTGCATGCGCATTGTACTGGGCAGTACTCATATTTACTGAGTGTACGCGCAGTATAATAGGCAGGACACATTTACTGAGTGTACGCACAGGCGCAGTATACTGGGCAGTACACACATTTACTAAGTGTACATGAAGTATAGTAAGCAGTACACATATTGACTGAAGGCACGCACAGATGCAGTATATAGGGCAGTACACATATTTAATGAGTGCACTGGCGCAGTATACTTGGCAGTACAAATATTTAATGAGTGTGCGCAGCGCAGTATACTGTGCAGTATACATATTTACTGAGTGCACGCGCAGTATACTGGACAGTACACATATTTAATGAGTGCACGCACTAGCGCAGTATACTTGGCAGTACAAATATTGGGTGCGCACACACAATGTACTCAGCAGTACACATATTTACTGAGTACACCTGCAGTATATTGGGCAGTACACATATTTATTGAGTGTATGCGCAGTATACTGGGCAGTACAGGTTTACTGAGTGCTAGCGCAGTATACTGGACAGTACACATATTTAATGAGTGTACGCACAGGCGCAGTATACTGGGAAGTACACATATTTACTGAGTGTACGCACAGGCGCAGTATACTGGGCAGTACATATGAGTGCATGTAGCGGCTTTGTACTCTCGTTGCTGTGTATTTCACAGAAGGCCGTCACTTTTGGCAAACTTGCCGTTTATTTCGGACATCTGGCAGAAGGATCAACATATTCAGTTAGTCCCGTTTCACACACACAAATGTACCTCAGGGAGACAGCAAGGTCCGACTGCTCATTTAGTATTAAAATGAACATACACAGTAACAAAATGTAATATACCTGGCAGAAGGATCAACATATACAGTTAGTCCCGTTTCTCACACACACAAATATACCTCTGAAAATATAAACGAAAGAAAGTGCAGGTTAGCTAACCATGTGTAATTAATATAAAACAATAGCGGAGCTCAAAACTCATGCACCTACCAGGAGACAGCAAGGTCCGACTGCTGCTCCCCTCGGGATATACGACCTAAACTACAGGGTGCTGCCTTCAAGGTCACTAGGACAATTAAGTGTGTGTGTTTTTATGGCAAGTGGAATCATCTTCATCTTAACTGTTACACACACACACAATGTACTCAGCAGTACACATATTTACTGAGTACACATACAGTATATTGGGCAGTACACATATTTACTGAGTGTACGCAAAGTCGCAGTATACTGGGCAGTACACGTATTGAGTGCACACACACAATGTACTCAGCAGTAAACATATTTACTGAGTACACGTGCAGTATATTGGGCAGTACACGTTTATTGAGTGCACGCACAGTATACTGGGAGGTACTCATATTTACTGAGTGTACAGTCAGTAATATACTGAGCATACAAGCAGTACTGCCAAGTATACTGCGCCTGTGCACTCAGTAAATATGTACTGCCCATTATACTGCATGTATAATCAAGAAATGTGTGCCCAGTATACTGCATGTACCGTCAGTAAATATGTGTACTGCCCAGTATACTGTGTGCACTGAGTAAACATGTGTACTACCCAGTATACTCGCGTATACTTAGTAAATATCTCTACTGCCCAGTATACATAGCATACATTCATTCAATATATGTACTGCCCAATATACTGCGCGTACACTCAATAAATATGTGTACTGCCCAGTATACTGCGCCTTTCCATGCACTCTGTAAATATGTGTACCCAGTATACTGCGCGTGCACTCAGTAAAATGTACTGCCCAGTTTACTGCGCCTGTCCGTGCACTCAGTAAATGTGTGTGTAGGATACTGGGCAGTACACATATTTACTGAGTACACACGCAGTATACTGGGCAGTATACATATTGCTCAATGTATGCACAGTATACTGGGCAGTACACATATTTACTGAGTGCCAGCCAATATACTGGGCAGTATACATATTTACTGAGTACACGAGAAGTGTACTGGGCAGTACACATTTTTACTGTGTGCACAGACGCAGTATACTGGGCAGTACTCATATTTACTGAGTGTATGCACAGGTGCAGTATACTGGGCAGTACACATATTTACTGAGTGCACGAGGAGTATACTGGGCAGTACTCATATTTACTGAGTGCACACGCAGTATACTGGGCAGTACACATATTTACTGAGTGCATGTGTAGGCGCAGTATACTAGGCAGTACACAAATTTACTGAATGTATGCACATACGCAGTATACTGGACAGTACAAAATACTGGGAAGTACTCATATTTACTGAGTGCACAGTCAGTTATATACTGAGTGTACAGGCAGTACTGCCCAGTATACTGCGACTGTGTGTGCACTCAGTAAATATACAATATACTGCATGTACAATCAAGAAATGTGTACTGCCCAGTATTCTGCACGCACAGTCAGTCAATATGTGTACTGCCCAGCATACTCCGCATGACCTCAATAAATGTGTGTACTGCTTAGTATACTGTACCTGCACTCAGTAAATATGTACTGCCCAGTATACTCGCGTACAATCAGTAACTATGTGTACTGCTCAGTATACTGCTTACTCATATTCACTGAGTGCAGGGACAGTATACTGGGAAGTACACATTTTTACTGTGTGCACAGACGCAGTATACTGGGCAATACACATATTTACTGACTGCAGGCGCAGTATACTGGGCAGTACTCATATTTACTGAGTGCACTCACAGTATACTGGGCAGTACTCATATTTACTGAGTGCACTCACAGTATACTGGGCAGTACACAGGTTTACTGAGTGCACGCAGGCGCAGTATGCTGGGCAGTACACATACTTACTGAGTGTACGTGTAGTGTACTGGGCAGTACACATATTTACTGACTGTATGCAAAGGCGCAGTATGCTGGGCAGTACACATACTTACTGAGTGCATGTGCATTTTACTGGTCAGTACACATATTTACTGAGTTTACATGCAGTATACTGGGTACGCATATTTACTGAGTGCATGCACAAGCGCAGTATACTTGGCAGTACACAAATTTACTGAGTGTATGCACAGGTGCAGTATACTGGGCAGTACACATATTTACTGAGTGCACGAGGAGTATACTGGGGTGTAAACATATACTGAGTGCATGCACAGTATACTGGGCAGTGCACATTTACAGAGTGCATGTGCAGTATACTGGGCAGTACACATATTTACAGAGTGCATGTGCAGTATATGAGCAGTACACATATTTACTGAGTGTATGCACAGTATACTGGGCAGTACACATATTTACAGAGTGCCAGCCAATATACCGGGCAGTACACATGTTTACTTGAGTACACAAGAAGTGTACTGGGCAGTACACATTTTTACTGTGTGCACAGACGCAGTATGCTGGGCAGTACACATATTTACTGAGTGTATGTGCAGTATACTGGGCAGGACACATTTACTGAGTGTACGCACATGCGCAGTATACTGGGCTGTAAACATATTTACTGAGTGCACTCGCAGTATACTGGGCAGTACTCATGTTCACTGAGTGCACGCACAGGCGCAGTATACTGGGCAGTACACATATACTGAGTGCATGCACAGTATACTGGGAAGTGCTCTTTTATTGAGTGTACAATCAGTAATATACTGAGCATACAAGCAGTACTGCCCAGTATACTGTGCCTGTGCGTGCACTCAGTAAATATGTGTACTTCCCAATATACTGCATGTACAATCAAGAAATGTGTGTACTGCCCAGTATTCTGCACGTACAGTCAGTAAATATGTGTACTGCCCAGTATACTTAGCATACATTCAGTCAATGTATGTAATGCCCAGTATACTGCGCATACACTCAATAAATATGAGTACTGTGCAGTATACTGCGCGTGTGCGTACATTCAGTAAATATGTGTACTGCCTAGTATACTGCGCCTACGCATGCACTCAGTAAATATGAGTACTACCCAGTATACTTCGCATGCACTCAGTAAATATGAGTACTACCCAGTATACTTCGCATGCACTCAGTAAATATGTGTACTGTCCAGTATACTGCACTGGGCAGTACTCATGTTCACTGAGTGCACGCACAAGCGCAGTATACTGGGCAGTACACATATACTGAGTGCATGCACAGTATACTGGGCAGTACACATATTTACTGAGTCCATGCACAGTATACTGGGCAGTACACATATTTCCTGAGTGCACTCGCAGTATACTGGGTAGTGCACATATTTACTGAGTGCACGTGCAGTATAGGCAGTAATATTTACTGAGTGTACAGGCAGTACTGCCCAGTATATTGCGCCTATGCGTGCACTCAGTAAATATGTGTACTTTCCAACATACTGCATGTACAATCAAGAAATGTGTGTACTGCCCAGTATTCTGCACGTACAGTCAGTAAATATGTGTACTGCCCAGTATACTGCGTGAACTCAGTAAATATGTGTACTGCCCAGTATACTGCACGTACAGTCAGTAAACATGTGTACTGCCGAGCATTCATTTCAAACAAAGCTTCTTTTAAACAGAAAGTGTCTTTGATCAAAATCACGTCACAAAAAATAAGAATAAAATTTGCTGACCTGTCCGTCGACCTCATCGCTGTGCCATGACACCAGTTGACAGGTTGAGTCTCCTGCATCAAAAGACAAGCAGTTAAACACAGACAGCAGACAACAATCTGATCTTCAGTTGACAGTTAAATATCAGCGCTGAGGAGACCACAGACAATCTCCTGGAACATAGAAACATACAGTCTTCATCTACTGTTGGCACACGTCACATCAGGAAAGTCTTTACACTTCTGTGGACCTACATTAACTATGCTGACTGGAGGACAGTGCACTAACTGTCTGCAGCACATGTTAAACTGTGAGGAAGTGATCCAAATCATATTCATCTGTATCTTCAGTTTAATAAGCAGAGTGTAGCAGTAATGAGGAACCAAAGAGTTCAAGAGATGAAGCTGTATTCAGTCACATTTAGTTATCTGACATTCAGTATGACTGTCACTGCTCAGTGAGGGAACAATCAGTTAGTTTAAATCCACATAATAACCCTGCTCACAGTCCTGCTTCTGATTATGAAAACATATCTTGTTTCTACAATAAAATGTTGTCTGAACAACGAGCCATAACTCTGTCACACTGCATCATATTTTAGTTCTATTAAAAATGGAAAATGGAATAATCTTGCGTGAGGTGGGAACAGGTGGTTCAGACTATGTTTGTAATACGTTGTGTTAACGTTTTCATGTGCACTATGGGTCTCGCTATATACCAGTATTGGCCATAACTGTGATATTTAATGAAATGAAAGATTCAAATCATATTTAGAATACACCTCTAATAATGTCTTGTCAGTAATCCAGCTCATCGTTCCTTTGTGTAGCTTTGGTTACAAACTCAACTGAGAGAAGAAGAGACTAAACACTAATTAATTATATAATCATATAATAATATCAATATCCTGTGATAACCGTTTAGTGAAAATCTAATACCAGCCCATTGTGTACGCCATTAGGTACGCTACGTGGGTACGTTGATGAAATCATGCATAATTAATAACGACATAAGCTCAAAACAATGTGTGCTTCTTGACAAATGACAGTCAGATGAAAGCACAGACAAACAACAGTCAGAACAATATTGATCTGTCTGCATCTTCAGCACAGTTAGTTCACATGTGAAACTTTTCCAGTGTGCTCTGACTGTACCTGCATGTTTCTATGTGACCATTCAAATCAACTGAAATTTAAATGATACTTTTTAAAATAAATCAGAACATGTTTGCTCCTAAACGTTCCATCTCCATGGTGACAGAGAAAAATAGATTCTTGGTCTGATTCGAAATATGGAACGGTCGCCATCTTTTTCCATAAATGTTCATGATAAATGTGTATTGATGCCCTCAAATAAAATGAAACGTATTTTTACATTACTACACAACTGTTGACACATTTTCCAGCTGTCCCGGGACATTCAGTCATTTCTACCAGCTAATAATCATTTTACAGAGAAAACGTCACCAAAAAGTGTTTTCCTAATAAGCCGGTTCAAATTCTGTCGATTTTCTATTTTTATATTCAACAATTGACATGAATTAAATATTATTTTTGTCCTGAAACTGATTTAGGACTTTCAGGAAGATGATTTCATAAATTTAAAAGATGTCTTACTTGTCAAATTGAAGATCCACCGCCTGACTCTGCTCAGCAGGGGCTCCGAAACAGGGGCTGTGTTAGAGGAAACTTTCCAGCAGGTCCATTTTTCTCTCTCTGGGTTTTTATTCAGCTCAGTCCAACAGTTTAACTTTCCAGTCCACTTCAACTTTCCGACAGAGACCTTTCTCTGCAGCCTAACTCATGTCCAGTCCAAGCTCGAATGAGCAGTTCCACAGAACTGCAGCGCTGGTCACCCAGGCCACGCCCCCTTTCTGTCTCCATGACTACCGATGCACGTGCATTAGTGTGATGGAGGTGTGTGCGTGTGTGTGTGTGCAGCAGGTGTTTCTGTCGATGAGTGATGTGTGTGATCTGTGATTGCTGCACAGACTGACAGAAACTCCTGATGTGTCTCACACACACACACAGATCAGTCACTACTTTTTGTCCAGATGACTTTTATTTTATTTTCTCCCTCATCCACCTTGTGCACTGTGAACTGCTGTAACAAGTGAATGTCCCTGTGTGGGATCAATAAAGTATATTTTAACTTAATGGTAACTAGGAGCTGCTTTAATACCTGACCTTAACAGGGGTCATATATCAAGATCTACTTTAACATCTCGAGCTAACCTGTCACTACTTTACTTCACATAATGCTGGGTAGCTTGTTAACTTATTATTATATTATACTACTTATTTTATGTACATATATATTTCATCTACAATTATAATGTTTGTTTATATCGGTATTCATAAATTGCCATGATTGAAAGATGATCAGTTTGTCCTGTATTTATTTCAATTGTTACTGCCGCCACCGTTTCGCCCCGGTATGCAGCTGTGTGTAGTGTTTTGTATGTAAATCTAACTGAGCCTTACACAGTCACTGCTGGATGCTTCAAATTGTTGAGTTCAGGGAACTAAAGCTTGTTTAAATTTTTCTACCTGGATAAAAAAACATCAACTCAAAGACTAAAATCAAAGTAGGCCTACTTTCCATTTTCTCTCTCACCTCTCATCTTTTTGTAAATGATGAATCCAGTGACAGCGATGAGGACGGGAGCAGGAACAAGCACTGCAGCAGTGATGGGGACAGTCATGTGACTCGGCTTCTCTGTTAAATAAAAAAAATAAAACTTGTGCAGATAAAGCAGGTTAGAACAGAAGTACACCCATCTAAGGATTTATTCAGACATAATATAACTTTTTTTTTTTACAAGTGAATTTGAACAAACAACGAACAAGGCATCATCAAAGACCCCACCCATCCTGGCCACAGTCTGTTCTCCCTTCTCCCCTCTGGCAGGAGGTACCGCAGTCTATGGACCAAGACTACAAGGTTTCAAAAGAGCTTCTACCCCACTGCCATCAGACGACTGAACTTAGAATCAAACTAATCCCACTAATTCTCAAATTAGACTTATCAGACTTATTTATTTATTTATTTATCTTCTTATTTCATTTATTCTGTGGTGTTTTTAGTCTGTGAGTTTCTGCTCATAGTTTCATTTTACAGTACTGTGAAATGACAATAAAGAGATCTTGAATCTTGAATTATGATATTAAAAGAAAATGTGATTCATCAGACCAGGCCACCTTCTTCCATTGCTACAGCACAGTCCTGATGCTCACGTGTCCATTGTTGGTGTTTTTGGCAGTGGACAGGGGTCAGCATTGACTGGTCTGGTGCTGTGCAGCCCCATATGCAGCAAACTGTGATGGACTATGTGTTCTGACACCTTCCTATGAGAGCCAGCATGAACTTCTAGCATGTCTGTTAGATCGGACCACATCGGCCAGCCTTCGCTTACCACTTGCATCAATGAGCCACCCCTGACCCTGTCGTCAGTCCACCGCTTTTCCTTCCACTGACTTCTTTTGGTAGGTACTGACCCCCCACAAGAGCTGCAGTTTTGGAGATGCTCTGACCCAGTTGTCTATCCATCACAAAGTGGTATACACACACACACACACACACAAATATATATATATATAAAAACATCAATCTTCTCATCTGCAACTACAGTCATAGATAGTCAAAGAGCCAAATGTTTGAAAGTTGAGAAGTTTATTCAACAGTGAAACATCATCAAGAAAGTAATAACATGTCATTTAGACATTGATTCATGTCCATCAATACTGCAGTGTGTACCAGGCTGTGCCACCACAAAGATAACGAGCCCTCTGACAGGAGACACCATTCTCTAACCTGTAATATATCTGCAAAGGCAGAATGAGTGGGATCCAGCTCACCTTCCAAACGAGAGGACACTTACCTTAAAGTCTGTTACACGTTTCAAGCTAAAAAAGATGAGCTGAGCAGAAGGGGCCAACTATAAACGTTGTGCTGTCTGTGTAACAGACAGATCCTGCTCACTCTGCCTTTAAGTTGCCTTTAAATCATTCACCTGACCCGAACTTAAATCTACATCCCATCTGCTCAGGATCATTTGGCTGACCTAACTGACTTTATAAGCAACTTAATATGCATGTGTAGCCCAGCCACCATCAGTGCCTACACTGTATCTGGTTCAACTACTTACAAACTTACAACAAGCTACTAGTTAGTAACCTCTGTGATATGAGGAACCTTTCATGAATGACTTATCTGACAAACAAAAGAACATTTCAATAATCCATCATAAGAGGTGATTTTGAGAACTGTATTCTGTGCCTACCTGTTTACAGAAACCTGTTATTTAAGTAGATATTCCAAAACCATTAAATATTCAAAATGTGACAAACACATTTAACATTAACATTATTGCATCAATGTAAAATGAATCGTAAAATAATAAAAAAGATTTATGAAAAAACATGCAGACATAATTAAAAAGCAATTTAAAAATCAATTCTAATAAAACAATGACATTTATATTTCAAGCACAACAATAGAACTCCCCTTGCAACGGTTAGTTGGAGGAGGTTGTAAATGACTACCATTCCAGGTTCGGGAGGCAGACACGGTCAACACTTTTAAGAGTAGACTTAAGACTTTCCTTTTTGATAGAGCTTATAGTTAGGGCTGGCTCAGGTCATCCCTTAGTTATGCTGCCATAGGACTAGACTGCCGGGGGACTCTCCCTCCCTCTCTCTCTCTCACCATCAGTGGACATACATGTCTCATTAATGCATGCTACTAACCAAACTTCCCCGGAGTTTCTGTGCTCTGTCGTCCAGCAGGTTCTCGTGGATCGTGGCTGCTGCTGTGATCCTGCACAACGTCCACTACATATATTATTACTGTCATTATTGCTACCATATCTGCTACTGTAATCATTTTATCATTCATTGTAATTGTACAATATGTTTGTGTTGATTTGTTCTGTACATGTGACATCTATTGCACGTCTGTCCGTCCTGGGAGAGGGATCCCTCCTCTGTGGCTCTTCCTGAGGTTTCTTCCACCTTTTTCCCTGTTAAAAGGGTTTTTTGTGGGCAAGTTTTTCCTCACTCGAACCGAGGGTCTAAGGACAGAGGGTGTCACTCCCTGTACAGATTGTAAAGCCCTCCGAGGCAAATGCATTTTGTGACTTTGGGCTATACAAATAAAATTTGATTTGATTTGATTTGACTAAAATAAATCTTAATTTTAGTCGTGTCAAATTATATAATGTGCCGTGAGTAACTCACTCAGTGTGTTCATCATTCAGGTGGATGGATCTGGATTCAGTTTATCAGAGAGCTCGGAGCCATCAGGACCTGTAAGATCAGAAACAAACTGTTAAACTGTGTAAAGTTCACTCACACTGAACTTTTATAAACATGAAATACAGGAAACAGTCTTTAAAAAGTTCATCTGCACAATAATCTAAAACCCGTTTTAATCTAAATAAAATAAAGGTACGTTTTACTTACAAGATGGAGGACGTTTGGCTGAAATAAAAAAAAGACAAAAAATTTAGTAACAGTTTTTAATGTGAGATGATCTTCTCTTCTACTCACTCAAACTTCTTTTCCTTCTGTTTAGTCCTTACTTTCTTTCTTTCCTTATCACTTCTCATTTCCACATCATTATGGCATAATCATATTATCATGACTGACAGGCTGTGAGCCTTACAGAGTTCCTGTTGGTAAACTGCTGAAAAAGTCAATAAAGCAGATAATCTTTTGATTTTCTCTCTCACCTTTCTTCTTTTGGTAAATGATGAATCCAGTGATAGCAATGAGGACGAGAGCAAGAACAAGCACTGCAGCAGTGATGGGGACGGTCATGTGACTCGGCTTCTCTGTTAAATCAGTACAGATAAAGCAGGTTAGAACAGAAGTACATTCATCCAGCGATTTGGACAAAGCTTCATATTCAGCTTTGTTATCTGGATTAACTGCATTTGTTATCTGGTTATATGGAATCATTTGGTAAACAAACCAGAATATGTTTTATATTTTAGATTGGTTAGATTGGATCTTATAGACACGTTTTGCTCTGCGCACCCTTGGCATTCTCTCCATCAGCTTCATTAGGTCATCACCTAAAATGGTTTTCAATTAATGTGTGCCTCGTCAAAAGTTAATTTATGTATTATCTTGCATTTAATGCATTTGGTGGTGTTGGCATGCAGCTCTATTTGACTAGTAATCCATAACATGAACTGCTCAACTAGGTAAAGTGAAATGACGGTAATGAGCTGAACCCTGTGGTATTGCATCCATGCAGTTATCATCACAATCTTACTGACCTGAGACAATATGGGCTGTCATACATATGATACATACACCCATGCAATACCTGTAAACTAGACTCTGGAATAAAACAAGTCTTCCTACAACAAATGATTCTCTGACAGAAGTATTTCCACAGTGTACCAAAACATACCAGTTACACTCGTTTTTTTTGTTTTTTGGTTTTTCTTAACAGAAATGCACAGGAGAGTCCAACATGCAGACCCATTCAGCACCCTCTAATCCCAGTCTTACCCCAGTTGGTCCTGATCTCTGCTTTGTCCAGTCTGGTGACAATGTCGTCCTCTACACCAGAGAGATGAAACACACAGTCGTACCTCCTCCAGTCTTCAGGCGTGACTGATAAAGTTTCAAGTCAACGCTCATCTGGAAGGTTCCATCATGGTTGGGGAGGATCTCTCCATGGTCCACGTCCTCATGAAGCTCATCTCCATCTTTCCTCCAGAACATCATGGCTCTGTCAGGGTAGAAACCTGTAGCGTGGCAGGTGACTGGAGAGGAGGGAGTCTTCTGGAGGAGAGACACTGAGGGAAGCTCTGGAGAGAGGAAAAGGGAACAGGAAAGAAAACAGGAACATAAAGAAATCCAAGAGGGAGAAATCAAGATTCAGTCATCATTGATTTCTTGTTTTGTCCGACTGACAGTCTCAAACCCCTGAAACACTGAATTTAAGATGATATAAAAGATGATATAAATAATTTTGTGATACAGGAAACATATATGGGAAAACTAATTGGAGTGATAATCCAATGGTAGTTCAGGTTATATGAACATCAGGTCATGTGATTCTACCTGTTCTCATCAGAGAGCTCTTGGCAAGGGTCACATACTTCTTCAGCCACACAGGACAAATCTCAGTGAGGTAATTCTCATTGTATCTGATTCTAGCTTTCTCAGCATCCCATCTCAGTTTGGTGGTGAAGGATTGTAGTTTCGGAGCGATCCATGTCAATGTTTTCAGGTCCAATGCTATGAAGTCTTCTCCATCATAACCATACTGCAATACACCGATAACCTCTCCAGTTTCATCATCCCACTCACAGCCCAACACCCTCTGTAAAATGTGGACATCTGATAGAGAGACAGACTGCAATTAACAATGATTAATGATCTTATAAGATATTGTGCATTGTGTGACACACTACCATTCTCCCAGTATTCATGATTCAAGGGCAGATAATCAGTGCTAACATAACATGAATGAATACTTTACCTCCACTTTGGTTGAAGCGCTGCTTCAAATTATTAATCCTGGTTTTGAAGAAGTTTGGCTGATAATTGAAACACTCATCAATGTATCGCTCAAAGTGCTGAGGATCGTGTTCTAAAAGTTTCTTCGCCCAGTCCTGCTTTGGCTCTACTGCCTTTTTGTTGCTGTCACAGTAACCTATCGAAACTCCATCAACCAAAGCAACTGCCACAAGCTCTGGGACGTTTGTGACTCCAGTAGATGCAGTTATGAAATACTTAAGGGAGTGTTTCACTGCAAAACAAGGTTTATGTATTTAGTATAGATACACACATCTTCATAAACATGATGTATTTCAGTGTGATTCAGCTGAAAGACATCAGGCTTATCAGGTTAAGGCTGTTGGGGATTCCAGATGGTTTAAATGGGCACCAAACTGTGTTGGGGAATCAATTAGCTATGGTTATTAGGATTATCAAGGATAATCATAAATAATAAGTTTGATTAATATGACAGTTCCACCATGCATAAAGTAGGGAAATGATCACCAATTATTTAATTGATCTGAGTCTCATAAAATACATTAAAATATTAATTTATTGAAACTATGATTAATATTTAAGTTACTAATTACAACCAAAATTAGCATATAAAGTATAGGTTGAAGGATTTGGAGTTCGGCGCAGAAGAGGTTAGCAGCATTTGCTCTTGTGCAACACAAAACAGACCAGCACGTATAAACACAGTCATTTATTAACAAGATAATGAAAGCATAGATACAAAATATGATCATTTACATGTATTCTAATAAACAAAAGGTGAGAGTGTGAGTGAGTGTGTGTGTGTGTGTGTGTGTGTGTGTGTGTGTGTGTGTGTGTGTGTGTGTGTGTGTGTGTGTGAGAGAGAGAGAGAGAGAGAGAGAGAGAGAGAGAGAGAGAGAGTGAGCACACACGGTAATTTTGGTTGTAGTTATTAACTGAATTATTAATCAGCATTCTGAATGAATAGTTTTATGAGGCTGAAATCAATCAAAGGAACTTCAGTATTAATTCAAGTTATTAGTCATGGTTATATTTATATTATATAATATATTTCCTGATCACCAAAGCTAAGGGATTGAACCTACACAATTTGGTGCCCATTTAAACCATTTGGAATCCCCTACAAGGTAAAAGTAAATTGTGTGTCCTTGGAACAAAATGCAGAGCTGAGTGGAAAATGAAGCAAAGAGCTAAAAGTAAAGATTTAAAATGTGATCTTACCTGCTGATGAGATGTGACAGAAGAGAAGCAACAAAAATAACTTTTTCATCTTGTTTTGATAAAGACGTGTGCGTACAAGAGCTGGTTCAGGTGAGTGATCTCAAACTGTTTCCTGGTTTAAAGAGGATCCTCCCTGCTTTTCACATACCATGAACCAAGCTGGCCTGACTCCAGCATGCAGTCCGTCCTGTTCAGGACTGTTCTGTCTTAGACTTCATCTTGATGCTGGTGCACAAATCTGGGTTAGACAGGTAACCCAAAAATAAGTTACTGCAGTAGACCATAGCTATACACACAACAGTTGGTTCAGCAAATTCCTCAAAACAATATTTATGTTCAAATGACAAAGCTCTCTAGCAACAGGCGAGATAACTCATGTCTGTTGGGAGCAAATGATCAGTGTTACACTGTTAAAGTCCAGATTTCCATTGATCTAATAAGACCATATGTCTGCAACTTAAGCTGTGTGAAACATTCATGTCAGCTCTAATCTTAGGCATTCATGTCATTCATTTTTGATTTCTGAGTCTGGTAACTTCTCTGCAGTAGAATCAGAAAGTAGCAGGAAGACTGAACACTGAAAACTTCCCAGTCAGGGTTAGGGGAATTTCAGGATTTTTTTCCAGCCAGCATTGTTGTCATAACTGGGTCCTCTCTTACGTCAAGATCACCATCACATCTTCCACTTCTTAACATTTGGCTGGTACTTTGCTTTTTTTTTCTCTATATGGCATACGGGCATCACACTTATTTCTGTAACAAATGACAAACAACATAATAATACACTTTTTCTATACTTTACTTAAACGTAAAGTTTCCTTTCCAAACCTGCTTAAACAGCTGAACATGTTCAGACAGTGTGTTTCAGTCTGTTTGCTTTGTTTCTTCACAGAGGACTCACTCACAGTTTACTGTTGTTGTTGCCCTCTTGTGGCACATTACTGAAACACACCCTGAAGTCCACTTGGTAGTTTTCAATTCAATTCAATTTTATTTATATAGCTCCATATCATAACAAAAGTTATCTCATGACACTTTTCATAGAGAGCAGGTCTAGACCGTACTCTTTATAATATTATTTGCTTTTAGGTTTTGCTGTCTCCTTTTTAAACAAAGAAATGACCTAAGCTAACCTTGTCTAACTGCTATCTCTGCTCAGAGTTGACATTAATATCAAACTTTTCATCCAGTTACTCTGTGAGACTTCTCATTTAATATTCATATAACTGTATCTATAGTCACAGGTGAGTGTGTGGACTTAGAAAAAGAGCCAAATGTTTGAGAGTTGTGGATTTTATTGTGGAGTCAAATCAGATTTTATTTGTATAGCCCAAAGTCACAAAACACATTTTGCCTCTGAGGGCTTTACAATCTGTACAGGGAGTGACACCCTCTGTCCTTAGACCTCGGTTCAGTGAGGAAAAACATTTTAACAGGGAAAAAGGTGGAAGAAACCTCAGGAAGAGCCACAGAGGAGGGATCCCTCTCCCAGGACGGACAGACGTGCAATAGATGTCACGTGTACAGAACAAATCAACACAAACATATTGTACAATTACAATGAATGATAAAATGACAATGAATTACAATAAATGATAAAATGATTACAGTAGCAGTGGAACCTGTGATAGAGATAGAGAGACACAGATGCACAGCAGCAGCAAGTCATCAACTAACTATAAACTGTAATGGAGATATGGTAGCAATAATGACAGTAGTAATATATGCACCTGTGTCTTATTGTTCTGTTTTCACTCTGTGTTTAATTCCTGTGTTACTTGGTGTCAGCATCCTGTATTTGTCCTGTATTTGTGTGGTCCCTGTGCTTCTCCTTGTGTTCCTGCTCCTGTTTCAAGTGGACAGTAACAATTCTTTTGTTTTGACTTTGTTAGACTACAGTTTGTTGGACTTTTGTTAGACTGAGTTTGTTTCTTGTCTGGATTCCTCAGCTACCTTTTGTTATTAACCATTTGATAAACTGCCTGTTCTGTAAGTTAAGTTCACTATCATCACGCCTGCATTTGGATTCACTTCTTGAACTGAACGTGATGGCAGAGGAGGACAAATTATTGTGACCAACAGAGCGTTCAATGTGCATATGAAAATGTTAGTATTGTTTTAAAAACATGCATATTAGTGCAAGTATTTGGGCTGTTTTTGACAGAGAGGAAATCAGGGAGAGAGAAGAAGCAAAAGCTTTGGGCGATATGAACTCGGGATGATAACCCCTCAGAAGAAACCAGAAAGCTCACAAGGGCCAACATGATCTCCTCTAAGCAGTAAGTGCAATGGCAGTAATAGTGAAGAGCACACTGCTGTGGAAACAAAAAGTGAGAGGGAGCCTCAGGGAAAAGTCAGCAATGATTGGTTCAATCTCGAGGAGCTAAGAAGGCAAATGGAGAATGGAAAAGAGTTAGGACAGTGACTGGTGAAAGGAATAGCTTCAATAAATCAAATGCACCAGTAATTAATTAGGCTGTTCTCAAGCCAACCTAGTTTCCAGAATAAAATGTTGTCATTGTACTTCTGTAAAACATAATTTTGTACAATTCCTTCATTTCTGAACCAAAAATATGTTTTATAAGTTACTGAAACACTGTTACTGCGTGTAGTGTGCCATGACTGATTACAAAATGAGCTTAAAAGGAGGAATCAATTTAAATTTTATTTATATAGCACCAATTCATAACAAAAGTTATCTCACTTTTACATGACAGAAGAGATCTACAGAGACCAACAATTCCAGCATGAGCAAGCACTTGGCAATGGTGGCAAGGACAAACGTTGTTTTAACAGGCATAAACCTTGAGCAGACCCAAGCTCATTGGTGGACGGTCATCCACCATGACCTGTTGAGTTAAAGAGAGAGAGAGAGAGAGAGAGAGAGAGGGCAGATGATGATGATGATGATGATGATGATGGTGATGAAGAACCTCAGCAGCAGCCATGATCCATGAGAACCTGACAAGACAAGAGAGCACAAAAACTTCGGGGGAGAAGTTAAGTTAGTAACATGCATTAACATGCATTAATGAGACATGTATGTTTACAGATGAAGATGGAGAGGAGGTAGGAAGAGAAGAGCTCAGTGCATCTATAGCAGCATAACTAAGGGATGACCTGAGCCAGCCCTAACTATAAGCTCTATCAAAAAGGAAAGTCTTAAGTCTACTCTTAAAGTGTTGACCGTGTCTGCCTCCAAAACCCAGAAGTGTGTGCAGTAAATATGTGTACTGTTCAGCATACTGTGTGTGTGTGTGTGTGTGTGTGTGTGTGTGTGTGTGTGTGTGTGTGTGTGTGTGTGCGTGTGCGTGCAGTAAATATGTGTACTGGTGAGTATACTGTCTGTTAATGAGGGCACCGAGATGTGAGAGCGACCTAAAACACACTCACTTTGTTTGTCAAAAGCAATATTTTGCTTGTCACAGAAGCATGCAGGTATTTGATTGTGTTGTTTTAAGACATTCTGTCTTGTATATCTGGGAGATTTTAAACACGATGAATGGACAGGATGTTGTTTATAGAACCCAGGTTCAGCCATTTGAGAGAATGATAAAATTAAAAAAGCATTTCATAAATATGTGCATAATCATAAAAAACAAAATGAAACGGGAATATCTGTTCATTCACTTCCAAGCGCCAATACCAACCTGATTCCACACACCAGTGCTAAGGTGGACAAATCAGTACAGAGGATGTTCATCTACATATTTATGTACACGCCCTAACAACAGTAACAAGGACGAAATGGTTGATTTGTTGGGCATGCACCACTTTTTTCCAGGCTGAAGTATCTCAATAACTATTGAACCAACCAAAAACCCAGAATCTTCTTGCTCGGAGGCGACAACAATTGAACTGCCGCGCCACCTTAATCAAAATTTGTGCCACAAAATTTTGTAAAGTTAAACATTCAACCAGATCAACCAGATTTCCCCAAGGACGGACCAATGCAGAACATCACGTAATGTACACATCTCCATCAACACTATCATGTCCCAAGAGGTTTGACTATTATTTGATCTGTCAGACTTCTTAGTTACTTTCACTAGAGGCTTACCAGTGACTAATGGTAGCAGCCTAGCCACCTCTGATCTCCATTTTTTCCTTTTTTGTTCTTATTTATTTGTTATGTTTGTCATATTTGCGTACATCTGCTACACACACCATGATGATGAGCTCTGCTTTGCATGGCAGCTGCAAGGATTTGCCAGGAAGGGATGATGACAATGGTGCATGGCGTGAGGAAGAGTCTTTACAACCTTGTGGATGTAATGGGATCACTGCATATCATTTTTTGTTTTGCACATGTCTGTGATTGGTCAGCATCTATCTGAGCTGTGATTGGTGTGGCCAGTCTGCGTATTTGAGACGTGGCTGAGATACATCAGGACCAGAAGAACTCAGAGATTCAAAGCTGGCTTCCTGTCGTCCAAATAAATCATTTTCTTTTCATTCAAAATCTAAAACTTCTAAAACTTGTACGTGGCTACTTGGGACTCGGGGAAGATGGGGCCCTTTCTAGTTATGCCCTAGGCACCCCTAGACTGGGGCGTAACATCAGGGAAATTACCTTGTTTTTCAACAATATATTGGATTTATTGATCTCATGTGCTCTCCTGTTTTTCACCACATGTGGAGCAATGGCCATCTTCAACAAAAAATCACAACCCCGTTTTGACCAAAAAAGTGACAGGGTTGTGTTTTTAACACATTGGTTGTGAAATTATCCAGTTACTTAAATTAATTATCATTTTATTATATTTGATCAACATTCTTATATCACACTCAATGTAAGATTGTCCATATTAAAGAAGTCAAAAGGAGAAAGGAGAGCATGGGAGAGGAGAGGAGAGGAGAGGAGAGGAGAGGAGAGGAGAGGAGAGGAGAGGAGAGGAGGAGGAGAGGAGGAGAGGAGAGGAGGAGAGAGAATTCTGCCCAACTCATCCTGGTGGATAGACTTTAAACCACAAGATAACACCACAAATACTATACTGGCACCTACTGTTCTCAAGCAAAGCCAAACAACTAATACTGCAGAGGACCTCAGGCCTCTCTCTCTCTCTCTATATATATATATATATATATATATAGAGAGAGAGAGAGAGAGAGAGAGAGAATAAATGTCCTTCAGTAGTTAAAAGAATGTATGGAGCTTATTCCTTATTTATATGAACTGTTCTATTAAGAAAATGAATTATTAATCAATATATTCTATATTAATTATAGAATTATATTCTTTTTTTGTAAGTAATTTGAAGGTGGAAAAATAAGTAATGTGTGTAAATGTGTACTTTGCTGCATAACTAACTTATCTGCACTAATCAATACTCTACATTAACCAAGTGACTGTATTGTTGTGTGTCGTTCGTAGCGAACAATCCCAGACACCCTTTTAGAAGATGGATGAATCTGTGTTTATTCATTTAACATTGCTCATAACGAGTGATTTCAATTTGGTTTTTATTATCAGGCATCAGTGAATTTCAATCCTGCTGGACAACCAACCCGTTCTCATTCCCAACTCGTAAAATACCGACAATTTGTCACGCCCCTAGGCGTCTACGCAAAAGGTACCCTTCTGCGTCTGTATGAAACGCTCTGGGTTCTCAATTGACTCTGATGTAAACCGTCCACGGCGGTAAGAGACGCTCCAGCCATCGATTCACTCCAATAATAACCCGATCAAGGCCATGTATGACGCTGTGAGCTTCAATCTGATTGGAGAATGTGGATGGGAGGCACATACAGTATAATTAATCATGTACTAATGCTTTGCTAGAATAATGCATGATTTTAAACTCAGGGTGAATTAAGGTGAAGCTGTCACTTGTTTATCTCAGTATCCTCCCGCTCAGACACCGCGCCCTAAGGAATGAGAAATTAAGCTACAACTGTAACCATCTCCTAGAATGAGGGACTAAGCTACAACTGTAACCGTCTCCTATGTCCTTGGAAGGAATAGATAGAAGTAAACAACTTTCACCAAGTGACACCAATAAGACGTAAGCAGGGCAGCAGCGGATGGGCTGAGACAGCCAGGGAAGTGATTAGAAACAAAAAATATACAACTATGTAGTTACAATTGTTAGTCAGATCTCACGTGGCGTTTGGCTCTAACGGACGTATGCTCTGTAGTGTGATCTCCAAAGATCTCTGTTAAACTGAATAAATTTTTGCTTGATCAAGGATATTCAATGACTCTGTTTGACTCTCTCTCACACATCAACCAATTCGGGTGAAATCTGAGAACGATTTCAACAAGAACCGAGGACTCTCTGCCCAGAAGTATTTTTCTCGCTATTTTAAGGTTTTCGTTTAATAGTATCATCAACATTTCTCAACACAAACGCATCAAAGTGTCACTGATAATTCAACAATAAGATAGGTTCATGTTGTGACCCTCAGTATGAGTTTTTTCTCCTTCGATTCTGAGAAATAAAGATTTATTCGTAGATTTTGGATAGCGGAAAGGCCTACAGTACCCATAATCCTCGACCACCATTGCTATGGCTCCAGGACAATTCCGCATTGAAATCACACAATGTTTTCCAAACTGATTTACATCTGTTCACTTTCAGATCCTAAATCAGTTTGGATTTAGAATCTGAAAGCGGCACTAAGATCTAACAGGACAAGTACAGAGATGAGTCCTTTGTCTGATGCCATTAAGAGGTTATTTGTAACTTTAACTATTGCAGTCTCTGTGCTATGATGCACTCTAACCCCTAAAATACACTGCATGCAGAACGGCTCTGGAACGGCTCCATCCCTTTCAATGTTAGTCAATGTGTCAGCTCACACAGTCTCCGGTCCCACTGCGTCACAGCTCCGCAGCCCTCCGCAACACATACGCAGAGCTTCTATTTTTCACGGACGCCAGAGCACAGCGCATAAATTCAGCACAGAGCAGATTGTGTGGGGAAGGAAATCAGCTACAAAATACAAAATAAAACCCCAGTTGATTTTCAAAATAAAATAGTCCGTGTCCACTGTCGTGATCCACTCAGATCACCCCGGATCCGTTGAGGAGGCTGTTCATCAACACGGTGAATAAGAGTATAACAAAACAGAACCAGTGCACTAGTTCGTTCGTTTCACCTTTCAGCTGGAAGGGAACTCCACCATGCACAACCCTCTATGTGCCACCTGAACTGAGATGGAGTTGTCCCCTTCCGGTTGTAGGCTCGTTTTATTGTGTTTCACGTCTAGGGTATGTTACATCACATAAACATCATATCACATCATCACACATCACATATGATTGGCTGGTCCTCTCCTGTAACTAGGTAGATGTTGTTATGCATACAGAGAATTTCCGTTCCGTGTCAGACAACATCTGGGCCCAAGTGCACTTTTCCTGTTTTCAGAGAACTTATATGGCATCATACGCCTAAGTACACAACACCCTTCGTTTCACCACTACCGTAAACCACAAGTGTCCTGAGTACAGAGTTCAGTCTGACAACCTTTTCCTGACCCTTGATGCTAGTGCAGAGTGCATCTGCTGGCCTCTGCATGACCCATAATGCTAACGTGTGACACACATATATCCACAATTCCCCCTTTTGAACTCTTTTAAGAGTTCAATTCTGACTTGTTTAAAAGCACAATCATAAATGCACATATTATTCAACCACTGGGCGATAATAAGATTCAAAAGGATAAACTGATAAGCATTCAAAAGAAACAAACTGGTAAAACTCAATATAGTACGAGGCGCAACCAATTAAAGCAAATTAATACACATTGGTAAGTCAATACATGATAGTTAATTAATGCCTGATATACTAATAAAATTCAAAAGAGATATAATGATGAGACTCAAACAAAATAATACTGATAAAATTCAAAGAGAAATCACCTGATAAGTTCCGGAGGTATAACTTGATAAATTCAAAAACAGCTTGGTATACTTAAAAGACATGGTTTGATAAATTTCTGTGTGTCCCATGGGTGCCCCGAGACGCCTCACCACTCCTCATGTCGCAGTTCAAAGTCTTCACGAATATCCTTCTGTACCTCTGATACTAACCCTGGAAGCATGTATGCGGTCTGTTCTAACTGAGGGGGGGTTATGGCTGTGTTGATCAATCTCACAATTAGCGCTCGTATACAGGGGATGCAACAACAACCACACAACGTCAATATGGCTGTGAACACTGCTATGGATACCAATACAGCCGATACTAACGTCCTATACTTGCCAAAGGCACTCATCCATGAATCCCACAGGGTGGTATCTACTCCTGAATGCTCTTTCATTTTTCCATTCAGAGTCCTCAGACCTTCTATAGCACGGTTAAGCTTCCATCTGAGGCCGTATTGTTGGGGATGAAAGTACAGCACTGCTCCCCAAAGATGGCACAAGCTCCGCCTCTATCAGCCAGCAGCATGTCAATTGTCGATTCTGAAAGGTCATTAGTGAGGTGGCCTGTAATTGTCCGTGCACAGCCAGACCCACTCTGAGTCCAATTTCCTAATTTCTGAACATTATAGTGAACATAATTGATGCGGTCCACGTTTTTGTTTATAGTGCACCACCAACACAGAAATGATTCAAATCCTCCTGCCACCTGATTAGCCAATTTGTACTCATCTGGAACCCCTCTAGGGACGCCAATAGCATCAATGTATGTGGGATCACCTTGACTTTGCCATGACAATTCTCTCTTATTCCGTCGGTACCGACTCTCAAGCAAGTGTGTCAGCTACTTGGAGCAAGTCAGCTGCGGACACGGGTGTTACAGAAATGGGCAATAACAAAGTTACCAATGCACAAAGACCTGCTGAGTCAGTGGGCAGCCTGTCAAACAATCTATCATCGCCGCACCACCACCATATGTCGGCTCTAGGAACAGGAGTGAAGTCCGTCCCTCCCTGTTCCACATCGCACACCAGGATTCGGATACCTTATCCAAACTACTTTGACTTCGGTGAGGTGGACACAGCTAAAGTTCCTGGAGCTACTTTAGAGGAAAACAACGGTTTGTTCTTTGCGTTTTAGTCACAGGAAAAACTTTATCCCATTCAGTACACTCGGAGGTGGGAACAGTGTTATTCATAACGGGCATGAAACATTCGGTGGTCAAAGGGGCTGGTACCACCTGCAGTAAAGGCCTGGACCCCATGCATACTACACAATCTTGCTTGGAAGCGTTGGCGGCCTGTTCTGCTAGCAATAGCCAATTGTTAGTGGTACCAGATATGCCAGTTACCACCAGAAACCAATCATCCGCCGTGGGACGCGGTGGTAATGTCTGAACCCTCACCTTTTTGGCTCGAGTGTTGTCATGCATAACCGGCTTAGTCCAACTTCCCCAACACAGAGCCAGATCAAAACGGGGATCCCTCCCGCCGGAATATGCCCATAAATATAAACTCATACATGTCCTTGGTGTAGTGGCAGTGACATGTCTGTGTATGATTATCAATTTCCCGTCTGTTTTGGTAAGCGTGAGGTTCTTCCGTACTTCCCTAGCATAGTTGACTGACCACTTGCTCCAATCGTATGTCGTCTCTGCTACCACGTCTCCCCATCCACTCATTCCTATTGTCAGGTACCAATCATATCTCGTTCCCCAGTCCCTACCTTTTTGTCCATACTCATTAGTGAGGGCTGTAACGGGCACCGTGACTACTGTTATATTGTTGGCTGGGCTACAGACAATTAACCCATTTTTTGCTACATTTTTTAGGCTCCAGTCATTTCCGCATTCCTCGCCTCCGGAGCTTACTCCTGTCACAGCTACCTGACTTAATGAGATTAGCACAAGTAATATTACGAGATTCATTGCGCTTCTAGGTTTTTATTCACATCGCTGGACGGGGAACTCACAGGACACCCAGAGGACAATAGTCACTACGAAGACCGAAACCAAACCTATAACCATTAGACAATACACAGGAAATTAATTTCCTTAATATGAGCAACAAAATTATTATAAGAGCGTAACCCTTCTGTTGGACTGGTTCGTTCGTTCTTTGTATCCCAAGCAGTACCACTCTCGAGAGAGATTTCAACCTTTTTCAACCTTGTCAACACAACTCCTTAGCAATAGCACAGTGTGAAAATTATAAGGAAGAATAAATGAATAATGCGTAAATTTAAAGGTTTACAAGTTCGTGCGCCGGTCATTATCAACCTACCCAGTGCCCACATAAACACGGCCAGTATGATTAACCAGCCAAATATGCAAAGATTTAATTGTGTGGGCGTCATCTATCTTCCTCCGCTGTAGGTCGTCTTCAGGTGTTGGTAGTTTGGCCCACTACATGTAGGAGAGGAGCGCTATTTCACCTCCTCCCTGCTGGAGCTCTTCTTTCTTCGGACTCCAGGGTAGACTGCCCTGGAGTCTTGGATCTCTGCCAGGGGATTATTCTGCCCCTTTGTTGGCAGGATCTTTCTCGAGTCAGCCGACTCGGTGCTTTTTCCTTGGAGATCCTTCTGGATGTCGGCCAGGAGCGTTGTGGTTCCTCAGTTGCAGCACACTGGCTCCAGTGGAACCACGTGTCTCCTTTCCCTTTCAGCCTCACAGCGTGGTTGTTCTCTCAATGACCTGATATGGGCCCGTCCACCGAGGTTCTGACCACTTTCGTTTAATGACTCTCAGTAGGACCCACTCCGCTTCTGGAACTGTGGTTCTCTTTTCTCCTCCTCTCTGGTCCTGCACCTGTTTAGAGAACACAGAAACCAAGCTCTGGAGCTCGCGAAAATATGCTTTAGCAGTCAGGTTCTGATCGTCTTTTTGCATCATCGGCAGTTTTGAGTGTGGACCGAAATGCCCTTCCTGTTTGCAGCTCATGTGGCGTAAAGCCCGTGGACTGGTTCACTGAGTTTCTTATTGACATAAGTGCTAACGGTAGGGCGTCTAACCAGTTTACTTTAGTCTGTGCACAGATTTTAGCCAATTTGTTTTTGACTGTTTGATTCATCCTCTCCACCTTGCCTTGTGACTGAGGGTGATAGACTGTACCAAAGGAATGTTTCAACCCCAGCATTGCCTCCACCTGCTGGAGGTCTTTGTTCTTAAAATGAGTACCATTATCAGATCTAATCTTTTCTGGGAACCCATATCTTGGAATATATTGGTTTACCAAAAATTTTATCACTGATTTGGCATCCTCGTGCTTTGTGGGCCAGGCTTCTGGCCATCCAGTGTAAGCATCCACACACATCAACACATATCTGTATCCTCTGACAGAGTCTATCATATCTGTATAATCTATGATAATCTCTCTTCCTGGTTTTACCTCTAAAGGATACTTCCCTATTTCTGGTTTAATGGTGGGTCTGCTGTTGAACTTCGTACACTGTTCACATGTCTTAGTCAAGTATTGGGTCATGTCTTTTAAGAAAGGGTGCCACCACTGATCTAGGTTCCTCATCATCTGAGCTACTCCTACGTGTCCCACCCCGTGTGCTTCTTCCATAGCTGTCTGTCTCAGTCCTGGGGTAGGATAGGTCTCCGTCTGGTCCCCTCCATAGTCCGTCTGTCTCTGTGGCACCTCTTGCCTTCCACAAGGTTTTCTCTTGAGGGAGGCTTTGTCTTGTAGCTTCGCCAGTCCTTCTAGACTAAGAGTCGGTTGCATTTCAGTTTCTGAACACACAAGGATAGTTTTGTCTACGTATCCGGCCGTCTCTTTGGCTATCTGATCCGCTGCTTTATTCCTCGGCTAACTTTTCCTGTTCGGTGTCATGTCCTTTACACTTAATTACTGCTACCTTTTAGGGAGTAACAAAGCTTCTGATAGTTCCTTCATCTCAGCCTCATGCTTAATTGGTTTATTCCTGCAGTCAGAAAGCCCGCTCTCATCCATTGCCCCAGTTCCACGTGTACTGCTCCTGCTGCATATGCTGAATCTGTATAGATATTCACTTCCTGCCCTTTCCCAAATTTCAACGCTCGATCACGGCCACTACCTCTGCTCTTTGTGCTGACTGTTGTCCCTCCAGTCTCTCCGCCTTCGGGTTACTATATGTTCATTCATATCTTCTACCACTGCATAGGCGGCCTTCAGTCCCTCTGTCTCATGCCTGAAACAACATCCATCCGTGAACAAATCTCTAGCTCCTGGAATCGGTGTGGTTTGCAAATCTGCTCTGACTTTTCTTCTTTTATCACTCTGTCTGCACATTTGTGTGGCTCTCCTGTCCCTATCTGGTCTGCCATATTGATGCCTTCATGCGTGAATACAATGTTTGATGCTTCCAAAATTTTACTCAACCTCCTTTGTCTTAGTGTAGTGAGTGTAAACATTTCTGAATTTACATATGCCACTACACTATGTGTTGTCAGGATGTGTAACTGATGTCCCATCACAATGTGTGCGGTCTTTTGTATCAGTTTAGCTACTCCTGCTGCATGTTGTGTGCACTGTGGGTGTCTTTTTTCCATGTTGTCAAGCATTACACTTATGTACATTAATATTATTCTCTCTCCCCCTTTTCTCTGGAACAGAATGCCATTTACAGTGTTTTCTGTTCCAGAGACATCCAAAAGAATGGTAGGGAGTAGTCTGGTGTAGCCAGCTCGGCTGCGCTGGACAAGGCCTGTTTGAGTGATATGAATGCCGTTTCTGCTTCCTGAGTCCAACTTAGCCTGGCAGTAAGATTCCTCATGCCCTGTTCTCTGACCATAGCTCTCAACGGGTCTGTCATGCCTGTGTAATTAGCTACATAATTCCTGCTGTAGCCTGTTAAGCCTAGAAACGACAACATCTCTTTCACCTTTTCGGGTCTGGGATGATGCAAAATAGTCGAACGCTGGGAGGGGGACATACTGACTCCCTTCTGGGAAACCTCTCGCCCCAGAAATGAAACCTGTTTCCTAGCCACCTGCAGCTTGGTTCGGCTAACCTTAAAACCTTTTTCTGCCACGAGTCTCAGGACCGACTTTGTGGCCTCAAGGCAGGCTGTGGCTGTGGGAGCTGCAACCAATAAGTCGTCAACATATTGGATCAGAGTGACGTCTGGTGGGAGATCACAATTACTCAGAGCTTGCTTCAAAACCTGATTAAACAATCCTGGTGAAAGAGCAAACCCCTGTGGTACCCTAGTGTATCGCAACTGTCTACCTTTGAATGTAAAAGAGAATATGTCCCTACACTCTTCAGCCAGGGGTAGGCAGAAAAAAGCATTAGCTAGGTCAATGCAGGAGAACCAGCTCTGTGAGGGATGTAGGTTAGCCAGGGCCACGTAGGGGTTGGGTACAGGGACTGTGGTGGTAGCCAGGATGTGATTGATTGCCCTAAGATCATGTGCCATGCGGTATTTACCTGTCCCTTTCTTTTCCACAGGTAGAATGGGCGTGTTCCACGGTGAGTGGGAGGGTTCTAACACCCCCTTTTCCAGTAGACCAATTATGGTCTGCTCAATGCCCGCCTCTGCCTGTGGTTTGTGAGGATACTGTCTGACCCATATTGGAGTGTCGGTATTTACTGAAAATGTAATAGGTGTACAATCAGTTAACCCTACATCAGTAGGACCATCTGCCCACAAGCTAGCAGGAGTGAGTCCATCAAGGACTCTGTGAGGGGTGGTCGGTCTTTTCTCTGCCATGATGTCTAGTGATCTGTTCATGCTGCAAATCCACCACATTAGTGGCTGTAAGCATGATGCGATATGTTTTGGCTGCTGCAGAGAACTGGACCTGTGATATGGGTGTAGGTTGCCAATCAGTTTGCTGTAGCGCTGTCTTTACCACACCACCTAGTTCTTTGGCTTGATGACTGGGGTGTAAGGCTAATGAGACGTGTGGTGCGGCTTCATCACCCATCATGTACCAATCAGACTGTTCGGTATCAGGTCTACCCCTGCTGCCACTCCTCTGGAGCCACATAAATGTTAACTGTTTGTACATCCCACAATTTCCCTTCCAATTGTTCCTGAAATTTATCTTGGTACCAATCAGTCTGTAATCTGTCATAAAATAAGGTCACATGTGGAGGGTCGGGTGGAGAGACATAGGGCTCGATCTGGGCGATCCAGGGTTTCCACTGCATAAAGGCCGAAATAATGCCAGGAGTTTCAGCTGTTTCGGGCTGTAGCATGCCCCAATAGATGTCAGCAAAGTCTGTGTTACAGGAGTGACCAGATACTGCCCGTGGGTTGCCTGTCCTTGACAAGGCAAAGTTGTCCCATCCGGAAGTGTCACAACCAGTCCATCAGCCCCACACAGGATAGAGGCTCCCAGTTTTATCAATAAGTCGCGCCCATTAAGTTCATAGGAACGGTGGGCGAATGTACATCTGCGTGTTTAATCGCCTGGCCTCCTATCTGTGTTTCCAATGGAACAGTTATTGGCAGAGTTTGTTTTTCCCAGAGAAACCCATCACGGTGATTGATTCTTCAGACAAAGTCTTTGGATCGGTGTGGATCAGGGTAGAGCAGGTGGCCCCTGTGTCCACCAAGAAAGGCAGTGTTTTTCTGTTAACTTCCATAGACAGCATTGGGTCTGCCGTGCTAAAGCTGTCATGGTCTCTCTGTGGGGCGTGTCATTGTTGTTGATAGCTTCCCACTGTTCCCACTGGTCCCATCCGGACACGGGAACTGGGCTCGCGGTTGATCTGCTGAGGCCGTGGTCCGCCTCCTCTGTCTCCTCTACCACGGTCATTTTGACGTAGAGGGCAGTTACGGGCCCAATGGCCCTCTCCATTGCAGACATAACACAGATCTCTCCTGTCGGGTCTCTAGGTGGTCCACCCTTCCGCGCCAGCCTCCTCGCCAACCTCCACGTGTACCCCTACCTCTCCCCCAATCTCCTCCCAGTAACCCTTGACTCATTCCCCAGTTTTTAATTGCGCTTTGTTGCTGAGTTGGGGGTTGTGGTGCCTGGTGGCGCTGGGTACAGAGCGGAACCTGACCAGTCTGTCCTACCTCAGCCGTCGCTACCATGACCTTAGCACTGGGTTTGTCCGGCTTCTTTTTCTCATTTATTTTCTGTTTAGCCTCAGTAATCTGCATTCTGAGCAGTTGAGCCTGTAGGTCTTTCAAATTATCCTGCTCATTGTCCAAACTATCCTGGGCCTTGGACAGATGGTGTACTAGATGTTTTTCCCAAGTGTGAGGGTCACAGTCCGTCATGTCTGGGTTATCATTCATAGCCGTTTTCACCTTCTCTGGCACACCCTCCAAAACAGCCCTCCTGTACAACTCTCGTTGGAGACCTGGTTTACCTGGGTGACAACCCGTTTGCCTCAGCCATTGCTCTTTGGTCTTATCTAAATGCTCTCTCGGATTCTGTTTGGTATCCCACTTCAATTTGGGCATTGTAGAGGCATTAGGGAGGGGGTATTTAGTTCTCATGGCCTTTCCGATTTCTGTGCTCACCCTAGTGAATGGTATGTCATCATCCTTAATGTGTGTACCTGCCTCATGTTCTATTTCCCTCACATCCATATTAGTTAGACACCTTGACACCACTGCTCTGAAGTCTCCCAAAGCCAAGGTCTGGCCCGCTGTCAAACTGTCTAGTTTGCTAAGCCACAGTCCACCTCCCTCTGCCACGGGAGGGAGCTTGTCCACCAGAGCCTGAACATCGCCAACCCCGAACGGTCTATACTTATTCATACCCTTTGAGTCTACCAGCGGCATTGAATACAGAATCTTAGGCTTCATTGATCTTGTTGTCACCCTACTCTTTTCTTCTTTCTTTTCCCACTCTCCCTCTACGCGACCGTCGACCCTCGTTTTGTGTCCCTGCTTCTGTCCTGAACTCCAATCTCCTTCCAACTCAAAATCAATCTCAACTTTATCGTCGGACCCACCCCCAAGTGGGGTGGAATAGCTGGCCCTTTCCCTCTGTAGTCCCTGCGCCTGCTTCTCCCTCTTGTCTTCTAAACACCACCTTTCAAATTCTTTGTCCTCCCTATCCTTGTCTTTCCTTCTTCTATCCTCGGACTCCCCAATCTGTTTCAGACACCACCTCTCTAGTTCCTCATCTTTTCTATCCTTTCCTATTTTCTCCTTATCCTCAAATTCCTCGATCAGTCTCAAGCACTCTCCCCTTTCTTCCTGTCTGCTCTTTTCCTGTCGAAATAGCATCTCAGTCTGCCTCTGAAACTTATCTCTCTCCTCTTCTTCCTCCTCTCGTCTCCTGTTCTGTTCTCTCCTTCGCCTTTCCTCAAACGCTGAATGCTGATCCTGCTCCTCCTCTTTCTTTGTCCCTTTTTGGGTAAGTAGTTCTTTCTCTCCCTCTCCACCTGTCTCGCTAGCCTGTGGCATTCGGTCAGACCAAGTACTGTCCTCTCTGTCTCCTCCAATGTGCAGTCTGCCTGACGTAATCTCCAGCACCGGATATATGCTAGCTACAGGCCCTCTCGCTGTTGCAGGAGCAGTCGGGGTGGGATGAGAGTACGGAGGAGGCATGCTCACATCTGCCTGTTGGCTTCCCTTTCCTTTATCTGCTTCTGTTTTCATGTTATGACTCACCCTGCCACCACATGGCCCATCTGGCCCACTTTGCATTTCCTTCTCTGCTTTCTCTTTCACACTCTTAAACTTCCCCTTGTTTCTCCAACTACAACTCTGCTCCTCTAGTTCAGCTCTCTCTTTATCATGCCTAGCCAGCTGTTCTTTCCTCCAAAACTCCTTCAACAGGCTTCCTTTATCCTTGCTCGTCTTTCCCTTTTCTTTCAGCAACTTCTCTACATCTTCTCCCATCTGCTTTTTTACTATTACGGCCTCTTTTTTGTCATGAGTCGTGTCTATCACCTTGTCTAGTCCAATAAGTTGGTCCTCTACAGTCTTGTAAAGGCTAGTCGGTCCCCATCCTCCGTCATCTATCTCTCTGTCAAACTCTCCGTCCATTATGCTGTTTGTCAGTGGTGTGTTTTTTTTTTTTTTTTTTTTCAAATGTGTCAAGATACTATTCTTTGTGTTTCCTCCTTTACGACACCTCAAAGTTTTATTCTTCCCACTTCTCCTTTATCTGTTTAGTCACACCAGAAATACATTATAAGTACTATCAGCAAAAACATATAAAACGACATTATGAGAAAAATCTCATAATTAGCAGCCAAATGGTTATGGATACTACAAGTTGCCGTATCCCACAACCGTCGACGTACTTCTCCACCAAAGTGTAAATACTGTACTGCAGTTTTGTGAGGACAATACAGTTACATAAACAACCCTAATACAGGCTTCCGTGACCTACTTCAACAGACCACTGCCTTACGTTGACACCAACGAGTTGGTTTCCGCAGTGCTGCTGCTTCAATCACTTTCCTCTGTCATTCATACACAATTATCATTCATACATTACCCGGTATGTGTGCATATACAAACTCTTATCTCTTTGTGTTAGGAATTACTTTGAACTCACAGGACTTTTAACTTTTACTCTCTGATCTTGTTGTTCACGGGCGAATTATGAACAACTCACAGGTTATTTTCTACTGGTCTTGTTGCTTTATTAGCCAACTCACGGTTCTCGGTCTCGCTGCTTTTACTGAGCTCACGGTTCTCCGGTCTTGTTGCTTTATTAGCCAACTCACGGTTCTCCGGTCTCGCTGCTTTTTACTGAGCTCACGGTTCTCCGGTCTTGTTGCTTTATTAGCCAACTCACGGTTCTCCGGTCTCGCTGCTTTTTACTGAGCTCACGGTTCTCCGGTCTTGTTGTTTTATTAGGCAACTCACAGTTTTTCGTGTTCCTTTATTACCTTAGTTCTGGCCAACTGAGAAGTATGACACGCTATGTTCCTAGTACTCAGTCCATATGAGGTTAGACTAGCCCGACCTCATGACACCAGAACTTTATTTGTCAGTATTTGGATTTCTTTACACTTACTCCACCACACCACCTAGATAGTGTGGTTGTGTTTCAGTGTTCAGGCCTCCAACATTCATACAATGTGTATTTCTGCCTGTTCTTGTTCTATCCTTAATTTAGTAGACTTCGGGGGTCCTCAATTCCCCGGGACTCAAACCCAGCATATACAGAAATCTCGTCAGACAACTGTTGGAGTCGCCACACTCAAAGACGTTTAACCCAGTTAAACTCCCGTTCCTACAATTTCACTTTCAATTCCTCTTAAGTTCTAGTATTTCACAACTTCAATCTTCTGTCATTGTTCTATTACACTCAAACTCACCGTATATAATTTAAAACAGTTTCTTACTTGGATTTAGGACCCATTTACTTTGAGTATATTCAATGCAGAATCAAAGGTCTGCTTACCTTTTTGTTGGTCGACCTGGGTCCCTCACCCGTTCGTAAACTGCTGTTTTTTGCCAATCTGCACCTCACTCAACATGAATCAATTCTTCATCATCCCGGACGAGCCCCCAAATTTGTCGTGATCCACTCAGATCACCCGGATCCGTTGAGGAGGCTGTTCATCAACACGGTGAATAAGAGTATAACAAAACAGAACCAGTGCACTAGTTCGCTTCGTTTCACCTTTCAGCTGGAAGGGAACTCCACCATGCACAACCCTCTATGTGCCACCTGAACTGAGATGGAGTTGTCCCCTTCCGGTTGTAGGCTCGTTTTATTGTGTTTCACGTCTAGGGTATGTTACATCACATAAACATCATATCACATCATCACACATCACATATGATTGGCTGGTCCTCTCCTGTAACTAGGTAGATGTTGTTATGCATACAGAGAATTTCCGTTCCGTGTCAGACAACATCTGGGCCCAAGTGCACTTTTCCTGTTTTCAGAGAACTTCGCATATGGCATCATTAGGCCTAAGTACACAACACCCTTCGTTTCACCACTACCGTAAACCACAAGTGTCCTGAGTACAGAGTTCAGTCTGACAACCTTTTCCTGACCCTTGATGCTAGTGCAGAGTGCATCTGCTGGCCTCTGCATGACCCATAATGCTAACGTGTGACACACATATATCCACACCACCATGAATCGAGTTTCAGTACAAGAACACGTCATAATGGGTGGGGCCGACCTGAAGTCAACATGTCAGAGGTTTTCAGGCGTTTTTACCCCGTCGACACCATGGATGAGGAGAAGTTGATTCTGGAGGTCCAAAATCAACCTATAATTTAAGACACCTCACATCCTTTTTATAAGGACACCAACAAAAAAGATGTGGCGTGGAATGCCATTACAGGAGTCAAAAAGACTACAACCGGCAATATCGCGCAATTATGCGTGAATTTGCGAGATCTCGTGCGTTCTCGCGACGCTTGTTGGCCGGCGGAGCGCACCAGTGCACATCACAAACGGATTATGTGTGAGTTGACGGATGGCAGAGTACGCTGTCGTTCCGGAACAGAGCCGTTCCAGAGCTGATCCGCATGCAGTGTATTTTCGGTGTAAATCCTGACTGAAAATCCTCAAATAAACTGTTCTTATGGAGAAAGTTACACAGCTGATTAGCTACAGCTTGCTCAAGTATCTTAGAGAGAAAGGGAAGGTTTGATATCGGTCTGTAATTTGCTTGGGCTTTTTAAAAGAGGTTGTTGTGTGACGGTGGTACTGGACCCAAAAATGCAGAGGAGCAGACTAGGGAGTTAGAACAAACAGTAGTTTATTTAGCTGAGGGAACGTGGTGGGGTGGCAGCTCTAACGCCGGGAAGGCAGCGGAGGCAGGCAAGCTCACGGGGGGAGGCAAGAGCAGGGAGCGAGGGGGGTGGAGGCGTAGAGAGGTTTAGGCCGGAGCTGAAAGGTGCAGTGCCTGGGTGGCTAGGTGGTCGGAGGGCTGGAGTCTGAAGACAGAAAAATACAGGTGAGTAATCTCTAGAAAATCTCGGAAAACAATTTCACTGAAGCACACTGGCTGATCTACCACAGCGCGGCGACAATCTGGCAGTGAGCACACAGGAGGCCAGTCTCTAAATACTGCTCCAGATGATGAGGCTCAGGTGTGTGCTGCTCCTCAGCCACCCAGCAAACCACACCTACTTCTGTCAAGAGAGCACACAGAGCCCAACCACAGCCTCAACACACCACATAGGTTTAATTACAGCTACTTTAACCTTCCTGTTGTGTTCGGGTCAAATCTGACCATTTTACAACTTAAAACACTCATAAACAACATAAATATTGTGTTTTACATCTGATTGCCTGAAGGCCTTATGATATCCTCCACACTATGCACTTGAACATATAAAAGTAATGATCTCCTCTTTCATTGAATTTTGAGTGTTTTAATCAACCTTGTTACACCTATGGTGTTCCCGGGCAAAAGTGACCGCCATAGGAAATGAATGGGTATCCAGACTATAGTCATCCATCAGACAGAACCACCCCAACTCACTCACTCACACATTTCAGACTGAACAATGTCTTTTGTGGGTACACATCTCTTTCCCGCACTTATGTGCCTATCCCCCCCTTTGAACCAACTTTCTGATAAAACATGTTGATACAACATGTATCATATTTTCACACAGACTAGACAGGTGTCTGTTCTTTGAACCCACACAGACCCCATATATATAGCTTGATGTCCACCTTGCACTCCTTTTACTCTGAGCACAATGAGTAGGTGACTGACCTGAGCAGTCAACAGATGGAGAGGGAGAGGCACCTGAAGAACAGGCACCTGAGGAGACATTCCAGTCCAAGAGTGGACACTTGCTCTGGTCTTCATCCCCCCAGGACAGAAGAAGTAGAGCGAGAGTGGAAAATAACATAAAGATGACGCCAGGGCCAACACGGTATGCGACATCTCGTGTGGATGACATCAAGTCCAGCTTCCAACTCTTTTTACCAGAGTCTATTGAGGGAATTATGCTGGTGATGACAAACCTGGAGGGGAAGCGTGTGTTTGGGGACACCTGGATGAGAAATTGACCTGGTAAGCCTCCAAGCCTACATAGGTCTGTTGATTTTAGCAGAGTATATTGCTCAAACAATGAGGCTACAAAATGTCTGTGGGATGCAGAGTCTGGCAGGCCTATATTCCGGGCAACTATGTCCTTACAGCAGTTTCATATCCTTTCAAGAATTATTCGATTTGATAAGAGAGATACTCAACCCGCCCGCTGGCGAAATGACAAACTGGCTGCCATCAGGAACATTTGGGACAGGTGGGTGGAGCGCCTACCACTTATGTACAATCCAGGCCCTGAGGTGTTGATGAGTGCCTGGTTCCTTTCAGAGGTCGCTGTTCCTTCAAGGTGTACATTCCAAGCAAACCAGGGAAATATGGAATAAATCTGGGCAGCATGTGACGCCAGGAGCAGCTATGCCTGGAATATGCAGGTATACATGGGGAAACCCAGTACTGGAATGGCCGAAAAAAACCAGGGCATGCGTGTTGTGCTGGACATGACAACCGGTCTCCATGGGCATAATATCACGTGTGACAACTTCTTCACATCATATGCTCTTGGTCAGGAGCTGCTGAAAAGAAAGCTCACCATGGTGACAGTGAGGAAGAACAAGCCTGAACTTCCCCTGCACTGGTCAATACCAAAGGAAGAGAGGCACTCTCATCAAAATTTGCTTTCACTGACACACACACGCACCACAGAGGACAGGAAGCCCCTTATGATCCCGGACTACAAGAAGTGTTATAAATTCCCTTTGAGAATAGTGACATAGATATTAGTGATATGTTAATTTGTTTACATATAATCTTGACTTGAATATCTGAATAATTTCAGTCGGGCATCTTTTAGTTAGTCTGTTTTGAGTCAGGCAGTTTATCAGGACAGCTATGTTTACGTTTTGGGGTCTGTGTTGTAGACAGATGTATGTATTCGCCCGCTGAAAAAGTTCATATTAAAAAGTTAACGTCTCTCTAACCGGAGTACGCTCACGGGTGAAGAATCCCCAGCACAACAGTTTTCTCTCATTAATCTCCAATATTGGTCCTTCGAGCCGGATCTCTTCACTCGCGACGGAGAAATGGACATGCGGATAATGATGGCCGCGGACGGTGGTGCACTTGGAGCGAGAGAGTGACATCTTCCCGCTCATCTCGAAAGCTACCAGGTAAGCCTTCCACAGTCCCTCGTTCCTCAAGGGGCCTGCGCCAGAGACCGAGGGAAAGCGTCGGCGCACAGCAGCTGCAGTCACTCAGCCTACAGACCGAGTCTGTTCATATGGCGGACCAGCCGCTCGGAGCGTGCGCTACCCCCTCACCTTGTCTTTCATCGCAAGTAAAAGCCAACAAAGCAAGCGAGTGGAACATGGCGATGCATAGTAGAGACTTGCCCAGCCAGCTAACAGGCTATATGAGTACCCCATCAGCCCACTCAGCACAGAGCTATCAAAGCAGCCAGGGTTCCCCGATCTTACAGTCATCAGCCAATCTCAATATGAGCATCCCATCATACCAGTCACCCTGGTCAGGCTCTCAAGTAGTTAACAGCCCCCCTCTGCCACAGCCATCCAACCTTCAGCTTGGACCAGCTAGACTGTTTCAATGTGAGCCACAGCTGTCTACACTGCCACATACCACCTCTGCAGCATTAAAGCTTCAAGCAGCAGCGACCCCGGTGCCAGGTAGTAGGCAGGAAAACTACACACTGACTCAGTCTCTGCCATCAACTGTGACATCTGCACGGGCACTGCCTCCCCACTACAATGAATGTGGCCATGCTACAGCCTAGTCCTCAAGCATTACAAACAATGAGTTACGCAAGTCCACAGATACCAGCTACATCTGGCTACCAGTCTAACCAGCCCTCCACACCGATAGTTAGCAATGTACATGACCGAGTGCCACCAGCTGCACAGCTTCAATACCTGCCCATGCAGACAACACCAGTAAATCCAGCACCAGTGCAGCAACACATTCCACTCATGTCTGCACAGCCAGTGCAGCAACGCATTCCTTATGTCTGCACAGCCAGTGCAGCAACGCATTCCCTTATGTCTGCACAGCCAGCGTATCAACCACCCCAGATAGCAACAGCTCCATATCCTGCATCACAGCTATCTGTTACAGCTGCCACTCAGCCAGTTATCAATCCACCGCCTTACAGCCCGGCCATTTCCCTAGGGACAGTCTATCAGCCTCCATCAACCATCTGTACACAGCCAATACACCAGTCGCCACTGCCACAACAGAATCAACAGCTGCAACTCTACCAGCCACTGTCTGCCCCCTAAACTCAGCCAGCCTATCAACTGGTGCCTGTCCCACCTGGTTTCACCCTACCACAGCCTGCATCAGCTCTACAGGTTCAGTACAGCCAGTCCCAGTATACACCACTGCAGGTACCATACACCGTCCAGTCCCCCCAGACAGAACTGAACTACCTAAGTTGGTACATGACAGTGAGAGAGAGTTTGCTGACTTAAAAATGGCTCTGGACCATCTGCTCAATCCACACACTGAACTTTCTGAGCATTACAAATACCGTGTGCTTATGGAACACCTGGTCCTGGACGAAGCCAAGCTAATAGCTCAGTCATGCAGACACTATGTACAACCCTACACTGCTGCCATGCAAGCTTTGCAGAGACAGTACGGGCAGCCGCATCAGTTAGCACAAAGTGAGATTGCAGCCATCCTGAACTCTCCTTGTGGCGTGGTCTGATGCCACGGTGGGTTCTCCGCAGGTAAGACACAATCAGTATAACTTTTAATTTTAGTTTATTTCTTTTATAGACACACAATCAGCTCCGTTAATGTCGTTCGCAGGCGTCTCCTTGGTGCTGCCGACAGCCGTGAGCGTCCACACTCGTGTGTCTGTGCGTTTCTCCTCCCAGGTCCAGCACGCTACTGTGTTTTAAAAGGAGAGAGTGATTAGCTCAATAGGAAACCGGTGTGCCAATCACTCTCACCTGGTGCTGCTCTCCCGAGCCCTCCCACACCTCTCTCCGCAGCTGATGCACCACGCCCCTACATACCTCCACCGCCCGACTTAGGCCGGGGCCGTCGGCCTAACTCACTCCCCCTCCTCATGGGAGCGGAAAGGAAGTCGGCCACAGCCATCTGTGCCCCTGGCCTATGGATCACCGTGAACTTAAACGGCTGCAGAGCCAGATACCAATGGGTGATCCGGGCGTTGGCATCTTTCATGCGGTGGAGCCACTGGAGGGCGTGGTCGAGCAGAGGTGAATGGGCGCCCCAGCAGGTAGTACCGCAGAGCATCGACCGCCCACCGGATGGCCAGGCACTCCTCTCCACTGTGCAGTACCTGGCCTCCCTTTCAGACAGCTTCCGGCTGATGTAGAGAACCGGCGGTCGACGCCCGCACCGCTGGGACAGAACGGCCCCCAGCCCTCTGCCCGACGCATCAGTCTGCAGGACAAAGGGGAGAGAGAAGTTAGGTGTGTGGAGAAGAGGCTCCCGCAGAGGGCCTGCTTTACCCTCTCAGCGACACCTGGCACTGCTCCGTCCACTGGACCGGATCTGAGGCACCCTTCGGGTGAGGTCAGTCAAGGGCTGGTCAGCTCCGCGAGTTGGGAATAAATCGCCGGTAATAGCCGGCCAGCCCCAAAAACCGCCGCACCTCTTTTTTGGTCTTGGGCCTTGGGCAGGCTGCAATCGCTGCTGTCTTATCTACCTGTGGGCGCACCTGCCCGCCGCCCAAGTGGTACCCCAGATACTGTACCTCCCTCCGTCCAACTGCACACTTCTTGGGTTGGCCGTGAGCCCGCCTGCCTCAGTGACTCGAGCACGCGCCACCTGCCGCACATGTTACTATGGATGATAACATCATCCAAGTAGGCGGCAGCATATGCAGCATGTGGACGCAGCACCCGGTCCATGAGGCGTTGAAATGTGGCTGGGGCCCCGAACAACCCGAACGGAAGTGTAGCAATTGGTACAAACCGTGCGGAGTGGAGAAGGCCGTTTTCTCCTTAGACTCTGGAGATAAGGAATCTGCCAGTAGCCTTTGGTCAAATCCAGCGTCGTGAAAAAACGAGCAGTGCCCAGGCGATCCAGAAGTTCGTCGACCCGGGGCATTGGATAGGCATCGAACCGTGAAACATCATTCACCTTGCGATAGTCCACACAGAACCGGATAGACCCATCTTTCTTGACTACAAGAACGATGGGGCTACACCAGGCACTGTTGGACTCTTCTATTACACTCATCACCAACATAGCTTTCAATTCTACCTGAACCACTTTTCTCGTGTTCAGGTAACCGATAGGGCCGTGAACGCACCGTCACGCCAGTGAGTCTCAACATGGTGTTGAATAAGGCTTGTGCGTCCTGGCAGGGGGGAGAACACATCAGCATAACGCTGCTGCAACCTGGCTATGTCTGCTCTCTGGGATGGTGAGAGATGGTTTTCACAAAGGAGCGAGGCAGGATTGGTCGATTTTGGTACCTCAGGCCCCAACTCATCTCTCTCTGCAATTGCCGTCACCAGGGAAACAGACTCGGCCTCTCTCCAAGCTTTAAGGAGGTTGAGGTGATAAATCTGTGTCGCCCTCCCTATCAGATCGCACAAGCTCATAGTCAACCTCACCCACTCGCCGTGTGACCACAAAGGGCCCTTGCCACTGGCGAGTAATTTTGAGTTGGAAGATGGGAGCAATACAAGCACTTTATCTCCCAGTGAGAATTGTCTTAACCTAGATCCTCTGTTGTACAGCCGCTGTTGGCGTTCCTGGGCCTGGAGCAAATTCTCACGTGATAACTGTCCTAGTGTGTGGAGTTTTGCTCTCAGGTCCAGGACGTATTGAACCGTTTTTACTGGGGCTTGGACCTTCCTCCCAGCTTTCTTTAACTAAGTCCAAAACCCAGCGTGGTCTTCTGCCAAACAGCAGTTCAAAGGGAAAAATCCCGTGGAGGCCTGGGGTACCTCGCGCTGCAAACAACAGAGGATCTAGCCATTTATCCCAATTGCGACTATCATCGTGAACAAACTTACGGATCATGGACTTCAAAGTCTTATTCAGGCGCTCAACGAGGCCGTCAGTTTGAGGTGGTAAACACTGGTTCGAATTGACTTGATGCCCAATAATCCGTACAGTTCTCTCAGTGTTCGTGACATAAATTGGGTGCCTTGGTCAGTCAGGATCTCTTCGGGATCCCGACTCGGAGATAACTTGAAACAGCGCCTGTGCCACACTCTTTGCGGAGATGGTGCGCAGCGGCACTGCCTCTGGATATCGTGTTGCGTAATCCACAAGAACTAACACAAAGCGATATCCACGTGCGCTCCGGTGAAATGGCCCGATGAGGTCCATCCCAATACGTTCAAATGGGACCTCAATCAATGGTAATGGCCGCAAAGGCGCTCTCAGGATGGCCGATTGGTTAACCAACTGGCATTCAGGACAAGACACACACCAGCGGCGCACGTCTGCCCAAATGCCAGGGATAGAATCGGGCCATTACACGGTTTAGTGTTTTTTCACACCCCATATGTCCAGCCATCGGGTTATAATGAGCCGCCTGGAAGACTATTTCCCGGCGGCTTTTTGGTACCAGCAACTGGGTAATTATTTCACCTGTCTGAGTGTCACGGCTCACTCTGTATAACCTGTCCCTGCGTAATGAAAAGTGTGGATATGTTAACGCTGCCTCAGGGCGCACCATGTGACCATCAATTTGTATCACTTGGTGAAGGCAAAGCGTAGAGTATCATCACGAGACTGCTCGAGTGGAAAATCTTCCATGGAGTCAAACACGGGAACCTGCAGCGCCTCCTGTGAAGGCACCGCTGGCTCCACCTCCCGTCTGCAGTGTTGGACAACCTCGCGTCACCGCTGAGCACAGCGCACATATCCCATGTCCCTGTCGGCCGTGAACGCACCCCACACACTGCCCCACTAGCTTATCAAACCCTGGCCAATCAGTACCCAGAATCAGGGGTGCGTCAGGCGGAGCTAACCGCAGCCTTCACACTATGCTTTTACCCTTAAACCGAATTTCCACTGGTACTACAGGGTATCTGTGAATATCCCCATGCACACACCTAATCTCCACCCATCCTGCCTCTATCAAAGCCCCGGGTCGAATCAGATTCTGGTGAACTATAGACTGCATGCAGCCGAGTCCACCATCGCCTGATGTGTACCCCTGAATCCTTACCGGGCGCTGTACGTCCCTCCCGGACCGGGAGGGTGCTGGAGGGCCGACAATCCGAACTACTTGGCCGACCTCCATGAGCGGACACTCACGGCGGAAGTGTCCGGGTTGTCCACACCTCCAACACTCCTGCCCTGCCGCCTGAGGAACCCTCTGCGAGCTGAGAGCAGCACCTGTAGCAGCTGGATCCTGGGAAGAAAAGAGAGAGAAGGGCGATTAGTCTGGGGAGTAGGAGATGGTCGGCGGGTGTGTATGGCGGGGGGCCAGGCGCAGATCTCCTCCGGGGTGCCGGCGTGGGGCAGGCGGGAGAGGCTGGCCGACCCTCATGTGCCCGGGCTCTGGAGAGAACGGCCAGATGGTCTTCCGCCAAGGTGATGGCCACGGTTAGATCCGCCGGGGTGGCAGCGCGCAGTCCGAGGTGGCAGTTGGGAGCCCCTCCATGAACTGCTCCAGGACGATCTGGTCCATTAACCGGCCTCGCCAGCGAATCCCGGGCGCAGCCATCGAGTTGCCGCGTCCTTCAGCTGCTGGACGAACGGCTGATCAGCGGGTCCCAGCTTGGCTCCCCGAAACCTGCGGCGATGGTCCTCCGCGGAGAAACCCAGCCGATCGAGGATGGCCCTTTATGTCCCCATACTGTCCTCGGGAGGGCAGGCAGGCCAGCGCCACAGTTTGCGCGTCCCCGACAACAGGGGAGCAGCCGCGCGACCACTCCGCCTCCGGCCAGCCGCATGCTGTTGCCGTCGCCCCAAACATTTCGAGAAATGCCTGTGGGTCGTCATGTTCAGACATTTTATGGAGCGTGATTCCGGCGAGGGTGCCGGGGCGCCGCCCCGCCCGATTTATCATCACCTCCAACAGCTGGGTCTGTCTCTCTGCCTGGCCTTGGAGCGCTGTCATCTGCTGCCTGCTAAGCACGGCTTGGTCCCGGTTCATGGCCGCTATCTCCGCCAGCATTTGTGCCAGAGACATAATTGGTTGCTCTCACCTGGTGCTGCTCTCCTGAGCCCTCCCCACACCTCTCTCCCGCAGCTGATGCACCACGCCCCCCCTACACTCCTGTTCTCAAATTAGGAGGAGACCCCAAAGCCTTCCAGAGCTTCGCCCTCAACGTTGATCTGCTAGTGGGAATGCTAACTTCATTGGAAGGGCCAAATGGGATGGAAGTGATGTCTACTGGCCATGTTGACCGGCTACTTAGCAAACTCCCTAGACACATGAGGGACAACTTTGTGAAGCATCTGCAGGTTCAGGGGCGCCTCAGCACCAGCAGCCTCAACCCATACAACCTCAGAGACCTCGCAGAGTGGCTCAAGGTGAAGGCAGAAGCTCAGAGACTGTCCGCAAAAATGGCACAGCGCCATCGAGCTGAAGGAGCACAGCCTGCCAAAAGAGACAGACTCGTCCCTACTCCCCGGCCTCGGACTCAGCCTGTCTCTGTGTATCACAGCGTAGAGCAGTCCAAATCAGCTGAGACACCTCGGCCAGCAGCTAAGCAGCAAAGGTTTAAAGGGATGTGTCTCTTCTGTAAGAGTACAGAGCACTATTCAATGCTCAACACAAGAAATTGAGAAGTGGATAGCAGATGGCAAGCGTTGTCACAACTGCGGCCATACGAACCACGACCAAGAGAGCTGCACATTAAAGAAACCATGCAGTGAATGTCAGGAAATCCACCTGAGAGTGTCCGAGCCATGTTCCACCAGGTTCGACTTCTACCTGAGGACCGGCCGTTGCTCAGGTTCACTTGGAGAAACCTGCAAAGAGAGAGGCAGCCTGATGTCTACCAATGGCAAGCCTTGCCATTTGGTACCACGAGCAGCCCGTGTTGTGCAACATTTGCTCTACAAAAACATGTCAAGGAAAGTGCTGCAGGAAATGAAGATGTCCTACAGTCCGTTGAACAGTCGTTCTACATGGACAATTGTCTTCAGAGCCTGTCGACAACAGAGTCAGCTAAGCTTCTAATGGACAAGATGCGACAGTGTCTGGCCTCAGGAGGATTCGAGATCCGACAGTGGGCAAGTAACTTCTCATCTGTTGTCTCCTACTTGCCTTCCAGTGCCAGATCTGAAAGCACAGAGCTGTGGCTCGCTGAGAAGAGTGACGATCCATAGGAGCCAGCTCTCGGTCTGCGGTGGCATTGATCGGCTTGGTTACAAGCCAAAGCCTCCAGAGAGTGAGACCCCTACTATGAGATACATATATAAGGTGCTCGCCCGCCAGTATGATCCACTTGGGATCATTATTCCATAGACTACACAGGCCAAGGTCCGAGGGACGACCCAAATCTCCCTCCTGACATACTCAAGGCCTGGTCCAGCTGGGAGAGAGAACTCCCTGAGCTGGCCAACTTCATCTCCATCCCTCGAACCTATGCACCACTGGGGCTTGCTACTGACGCCACAAAGTACACCCTTCATGTCTTCTGTGACTCCTCTGAGCAAGCATATGGTTCAGTGCTGTACCTCACTACAACAAGTGATGACGCTGCTCATGTCTCATTCGTCATGGCAAGATCTAGGATGACCCCAAAACGCCAGCAGTCGATGCCACGATTAGAGCTCTGTGCAGCGCTGACAGGAGCCCAGCTGTCCTCCCTCATTCACAAAGAGCTCACCTTATGTATTTCCCAGACTTTTCTATGAACTGACTCCACGACAGTTCTCACCTGGCTGACATCTCAATCCTGCAGGTTCAAGGTCTTTGTGGGAACCCGGGTCTCTGAGATCCAGGAATTGACTGCCTCACACACCTGGCGGTATGTGGATACCGCTAACAATCCAGCCAATGATCTCACACGTGGCAAGAGTTTAGCTGAGCTGGCAGCACCAAGTCGGTGGATCCAGGGACCAGCATTCCTTCGACATCCACCGAATGAATGGCCATTACGTCCCAGCACCACAGAGCCAGAGGTCAGTAGTGAGTTAAAACAGAGTGTTTTTTGTGCCCTCACACAGACAAGCTCGCCACTCAAGATAGCAGATATCACTGAGTTCAGCAGTTGGAGAGAGCTGGTCAAGGCTACTCAGCAGTCTCTTCATGGGGCGGTGGCTGACTCTTCTTCGCATCTGTGTGACCTTCAAGATGCAGAAGTTCACCTGCTGAAGACCAGCCAAGCAGATTGCTTCTCCGAGGAAGTCAGATGTCTCAGAGCTGGCAAGCCTGTGCCCCCCAGCAGTAAACTGAGTGCGCTTGCTCTGGAATTAGACCCTGAAATGGGTCTTATACGTGTTGGAGGACGCCGGCGCCGCTTAGACGGCTCTAGCCCCACTGACATTCACCCGATACTGCTGGATCCACATCATGCAGTTACCAAGCACCTCATTAAGGACATGGATACTCAACTACACCACCCTGGGCCTGACAGGGTGTTTGCGGAGATGAGGCGTCGTTACTGGATTCTGCGGGGAAGGCAGGCCATTAAGAAGTATCAGAGAACTTGCGCGGGCTGTATGAAGTGGAGAGGGAAGCCAGTGATGCTGAGGATGTCAGATCTGCCCTCGGCCCGTCTGCGGCTGCTCAAGCCTCCATTCTTCTCAACTAGCGTGGACTGCTTCGGGCCGTACATGATCAAGGCTGGGAGGCGAAGTGAAAAGCGCTGGGGGATTATTTTTAAATGTCTCACGACGCGGTGTATACACCTGGATCTGCTCACCAGTCTCAACACAGATGCTTTCCTCCTAGCACTGAGATGGTTCATCGCACGGAGAGGCACCCCCTTTGAGATCCTCTCTGACCAGGGGACTAACTTCAGAGGGGCAGATAAGGAGCTGAAGGCAGCCTTTGCAGCGATGGAGTCACAGTTGCAGGAGAGGCTTACAGAAAACCAGATTAAATTCTGTTTTAACCCACCTGCATCTCCCCACTTTGGTGGTGTCTGGGAGCGCGAGATTCAATCAGTCAAGAAATCCCTGCAAGTGGTCATAGGTGCACAAGTTCTCCAAGAAGAGGTTCTGCTCACACTCCTCATCGAGGTGGAAGGCATCCTCAATGCCAATCCTTTAGGATATGTATCTTCAGATGTGTCCGATCCAGACCCAGTAACGCCTAACATGTTGTTGATGGGGCGGCAGGATGCCTCTCTCCCACAAGTTGCCTATGCTCCTGACACCCTCACCAGGAGCTGCTGGCGTCATTGTCAGATGATGGCGGACCACTTCTGGACACAGTTCATCAGAAACTACTTACACACCCTTCAAACCCGCCAGAGGTGGCGCCAACACACAGATCATCTCCTCCTGGACACAGTTGTGATGATTGTTGATCCTCAGCTTCCACGTGTTCACTGGCCAATGGGAAGGGTGGTCAAGCTGAATGCAAGTGATGATGGATGTATACGAACAGCTGAGGTCAGAGTTGGCAAGAACACTTACCTGAGACCGGTGGCTCGGCTGGTCCAGCTATCAGCACTTCCTGAGGATAATCCTGGTTAAAGCACTCTTGCAGGAATTTATGATGTGTTACAAAATAGCCATTCTATTTAGGGGGCGGCTGTTATAAATTCCCTTTGAGAATAGTCACATACATATTAGTGATATGTTCATTTGTTTACATATAATCTTGACTTGAATATCTGAATAATTTCAGTCAGGCATCTTTTAGTTAGTCTGTTTTGAGTCAGGGAGTTTACCAGGACAGCTATGTTTATGTTTTGGGGTCCTATCGGAGTCTGTGTTGTAGACGGATGTATGTATTGATCGCGGAGTACGCTCAGGAGTGAAGAATCCCCAGCACAACAGTTTTCTCTCATTAATCTCCAATAACAAGAACAAAGGAGGCATTGACTGCCTTGATAAGGCAATGTAAAGTTTCATCCATCATGCATTTTATTTTATTTTTATTTATGTGAATCATAGCATTTTGTGTACGACAGATTCAATATTGTTCCCAATCTCTTATTTATTGTTCCTTTTATTGCAGCTTACTGGTACATACACCCGCTGGCTTGTGACACTGTTCCACAACATCCTTGATGTGTCTGCTTTGAACGCATATGTGGTGTGGACAGCCATCGACCCAACCTGGAATCAGGGAAAGAGTTTCAAGAGGAGACTTTTCCTAGCAGGGCTGGGGAAAGCTTTAGTGACTCCTTTTATTCAACGGCACATTCCCCGCACACCAGCCTCTGCCAGTCTGGTTATGAGTGTGCAAGCCCCAGCCCCAGCCCCAGCCCTGGCAGCTCTCCCCCAACAAGGACATGGGCAGAAAATGAAGCGCTGTGAGCTCTGTGCCCCTAGAGACAACAAAACAAGCCTGAGATGCTGCAAATGTGATGCCTATGTTTGCCAGGCCCACTCCCCACCTGAGTGTCACATGCCACTCGTGCATGAATTCACATGCGCACACACACACACACATACACACACACACACACACACACACACACTTCATGTTGAGTTTGGTCTTTGGTTTTTTTTTAATTTATTTTTTCCATTACATGTTAATTTTGTAATACATTTTCAGTGCCTATTTGTATTTTCACTGCAGTTATTTTATGTCTAATTCTATAAATTCATGTTAAACACTACTTTGAGACATTGTTTATAGCTAAAGAATGTTGAATAAAAATTTGGTGGTGAAAATTCTAACACACAGTGTAGTGGTTCTTTTTGGAATTATTCTGAATTTTGAATGAATAATCAAATCCCCAACAGACGGCAAGTAAGGGGTGGGAGGTGAACACGACCGGAGGCTTAAAGGACTGTGGTACATATCCTGATAATAAAGACAGATTGATCATATCCAATAAAGAAGGGCTAACTAGAGGTAAAACATCCTTGAGCAGCCTGGTTGGGATGGGGTCTAAGAGACAGGTTGACGGCTTAGATGAAGAAATTATTAAAGTTATGTGATGAAGGTCGATGGGAGAAAAACAGTATAAATATATATCAGCTGTTTCCAAACTTGCTGTATCAGAATGCAGATCAGTGCCTGTTGAGGGCAAGTGGTGATGAATTTTGTCTCTAATAGTTATAATTTTATCATTAAAGAAGCTCTAGTTAGACCTAAAGGAATAGATGGCTCAGTAGAGCTGTGGCTCTCTGTTAGCCTGGGTACAGTGCTGAATGAAGACAGGTATGTTAATGTCTTCATATAACACACAGCAGAGTTATGGCTAGTGTAGTGTAATATTTTATAGGCTTTGTTATAGGTTTGTGCTAGTATGTAGGTTAAAATCCTTTTCATTTCTGACATGATATTAAATATATAATTGCATGGTTTTTTAAAATTTATAATTGCATTTTTTTTTAAATATATAAAATAGCATGTTTTTCTGTAGCATTTAGGTTGAGATTATTATTATCTTAACAGTAGATTATTAGTTTGTAGTGAAAATGGCCAAGAAGCTTGAGTGTGGATTCTGATCTCACAGCCAAGAGCCTCGAGAGTATGAATCCACAAGGGTGAACATACTTGTTACTGTAATCCTTAACTAGTGTGAATCCACAAGTGTGAAAGTATATAATCATGGAAGTACTTATTGTTTTTTTTGTTGCCCTTTCTAAAAAAGAGTATAGCATGATGGGTGAAACTTAATTATGTGGGAAAATTCGGACAGAAGACCTCCACCGCCCTGTGTCTTCACCGGGGCTGTGGAAGATGGTCAGAGTTGAAATAAATGAGCACATGCTGTGTCAGTGGATGTAATAATGCCATGTTAGCAGGTTTAGAAAACCCAGCCCAAATAATTTGATTGGATACTAGAGAATCATGTGATTTTGATACTATTATTTCATTGAAAGGGAATAAAAATGGGTGATACCAATGTTACGATTATACCATTATAAAAGATGATGTTTTGAGCTGAATAAACGCTTTCCTTCATAAGCGAAAACCGGTTGTATTTTCTGTGAAGAAAATAAAACATATGCTGCACTAAATTTTGGCGCACTCCAGAGCCTTCCTTGAAGATAAGATTGGATTTATGAACAAAATGTTGCAGGAGTCAGGACTTAGTCTCTAACCCATGATCCAGGCTTGTGACTCACAACACTAGCATATCTTGAGTCATGAATTGAATAGTACCGTGTCCGCAGGTTACAGAGCAGAGGCAGAAGTGTGAGCTTATATCTTTATAATAAAAAAAATAGTAGAAATGGTAGATAAAATGTTTTTCTTTGTTTTTAAAGGAGAAACAAGCTTTCAAGGCTTTCAACAGGAGATGATGTAGAGCAGTCTGTTAACTAACCAAATTCCAAAGTATCTCCAGTTAAATTTTTATACTCTGTGTAATCCTGAAAATGGAACTCAGAAATGCATCCAGCCTGTGTGTGTGTGTGTGTGTGTGTGTGTGTGTGTGTGTGTGTGTGTTTCACTGTGTGAACACAAACTGACTGTTGATGTAGTGATAACTCAGACAGTATATATAGTAAACTGCTGCATCTTCAGTCTGAACTCCACTGATGGTCAGTGAAGTCAGAGTTTGATCCACTGCCTGTAAAACGAGCTGGAATCCTGATTGTCCCTGATAAGCAAGCTTAATGAGCAGTTTAGGAGTTTCTCCATCACTCTGTTGGTACCAGGCTAAATAATGGTAATTGCTCTAAACACTCTGACTGGTTGATGGTGACGGAGCCTCCCAGAGCAGAGCTCATTGCTCCAGACTGAGTCACTGTGACCTGGGGCCTCATGTACAAAGGTTGTGCACAAAAACGTGGCGTACATTCTTTTCCACACTCACGTTCAGATGTATCAAACGTGAAATGATCGTGGAAATGTGTGGTGCCCCACGCCAACTTCATGGCTGGCGTATGCACATTTATACAGCTATTGTTCCTTTGGCGACACTTAGAGGTGATGCTGGGAAACTGTTAATAATGTGAAAACAAGTAGCCATCAGAGTGATGTACACATCAGAGACACACTTATGAACAATTAACACACCCACATGTTTGCATTTATATGGGTGGATATAAAAGCATGTGCAATGTGATGAAGAAAATGGTATTAACAATGGCAGCGTTAGAGTGAGCAGTGCATGGAGTAGACGCGCTTTGAAGGGGCTCCTCCCTGCCAATATGTAAAATTATTACTTTGACAGTCTCATACGTGATTTTATCGATCTCGGGATCAACCGTACACATTGGAGACCTAACCAGTTAAGTTTAGTCACATGAACGGCAGGTTTGATAAACTAGAGGAAACAGGTTTGATAAACTAGAGGAAACATTACAGGCGGTGCAGAGTTCCCAAAAGGAGCTATTGGAGAAGGTCGAAACAGTGGAAGAGCAAGTTCTGGACCATGAGAGCCACATAACCAGCTTGGAGAAGACGGTGTCTGACCTGAAAGATGAGAGCAACGCGCTCAAGCTAAAAGTGGATGACCTCGAAGGTTGGTCGCGTTGCAATAACAATAAGATCATCGGCATTCCTGAGCAGGAAGAGGGGGGCAAACCAACGGAATTCGTCGAGGCCTTAATTCCGAAGCTTTTCAGCAAAGACAGCTTTCAGTCACCAGTGGTTATCGACCGAGCGCACCGGACCCTGCGGCCGCCGCCCACAGCTGGAGCTAAGCCTCGTGCCATCATTGCTAGGGTCCATTTCTATCGGGAGAAGGAGCTCATACTTCGCCTCCGGAGAGAACAACAACTTGAGTACAAAGGCAACAAGGTGCTTATTTTTCCGGACTACACGCCTGAGGTGATGCGGCAGCGGCGTGAATACACCAAGGCCCAGCGCATGCTGCGGGAGCTGAAGGTGGAGCAAAGCCTACTCTTCCCACTGAGGCTCCGGATAAAACACAACGATCAGTCCAAGTTCTTCAGTACACCGAGTGAGGCAATGACTTTTATCAACACTGACTTAAAAGAACTTATCTTAAGACTGGTGTGGTCCCTTGGTGTTTATTAAACACAACGGGCTATTAACATCATTGCGATGCTACATTTCTCATTCAGGTAATTGTGTTCAACATTGTGAGACTGTCAGTTTAATTACTCTGACTTAGTTCAATTATATTCGGCAGCCGGATGGGACTAGTTAGCTATCACAGTTTTACTAGCGGGAGGGGTTCGAAAGCGGGTTTCATGCCGTGCGTGTAGCGGCCCCGAGCATGAAGGGATGTCTGTGCTTCGTTTGGGGAAGTGCGTGTGGGTGGGTAGGGAACAGGTTCAGGTTTATGGGTTTGTTTGAGTGTGTTACCTCAGGTTACATTGGTTGTTTTTGTGTCTTTGAGAGGATACCAGATTGATTTTATTACAGTGATAATGTCAGTATCAGATAATGTAACACATAGTAGCATAAATGATACATTCACATTGGGCTCATGGAATGTAAAGGGATTGGGTCATGTGATCAAAAGGGGTCGCGTCTTCTCGCATCTGAAGTCATTAAAACCAGATGTCATTTTTCTTCAGGAACATTAGTAACAACATACACATTAGTGTAAATGAGCAGCGCAGGTTGAGAGCAAATTGGATTTCACAAGTTTATCAAGCACCTTTTACCCGCAAGTCTAGGGGGGTTGCTATTCTTTTCCGAAAAAGATTTACCATTTCGTCTTGATTGTATGACAGCAGATCCGTATGGCAGATATTTGATGATATCTGGGCTTATAAACTCCCTTCCAATAACGATGCTTAACATCTATGGTCCAAATATTGATAATCCAGATTTCTTCCGTAAAGCATTTGTTTTCAACTGGACTCCACCCCGAATGTCATTATTGGGGGTGACTTTAATTGCTATCTTGACCCGGTCCTAGATAGGTTTTCAACAAGACCACCACCTACTATCACTTCAGTGGGAATTCTGAATGATTTAATCAAAACAAGAATATGGTTGAAATATGGTGACTGCAGCATCCTACAGATAAGGAGTTTTCTTTTTATTCCCATGTCCATAAATCTTACACTAGGATTGACTACTTTCTGATAGCTTCTGAATTACTGCCTAGTGTTACTAACTCCATGTATCATAATATTTTGATATCGGATCATAGTCCAGTTTCTCTTAACTTCAAAATATTCTAACTAGACCAAAATACAGCTGGCGTTTTAACCCTCTTCTTCTGAAGGACCAGTCTTTTATGGAGCATATGACTGCACGTATAGACGAATTTCTTGTTACAAATGATAATGGGGAAGTTTCGGATTCTGTTTTGTGGAGGCCTTTAAAGTAGTTATGAGGACCACATTATTTCATTTGAATCAGCTAAGAAAAGAGAAACCAACAACCGCCGTAAAGACATTGAAAAAATGCTTCCAGTACTGGAAGAGGCTTATAAATCCTCTCTCTCTCAGCAGCTGATTACAATAAGATCCTGAAATTGAAATATGAATATAACACCATTCTTAATAAACGTGTTGGTAGTCTTCTATTAAAAGTCAAACAGAAACATTTTGAATTCGGAGACAAGCCCGAGAGACTGCTAGCTAGCCAACTTAAAGGTGTAAGGGCTAAACAGGCCATTCACAAGATAAAATCCAAATCAGGCAGACTCCTAACCAACCCGAGGGAGATAAATGCTTGCTTCAGGGACTTCTATAAGGAACTGTATTCTAGTAAAGTAAAGGCCACTGAAGCATATTTCTGTAATTTTTTTGCTAATTTAAATGTTCCCCAATTACATAGTGCGGCGAGAGATGACTTGGATGCCGCATTTTCTGAAACTGACCTCTTGAATGCTATTCGAACCTTCCCCTCTGGAAAAACATCTGGCCCAGATGTTTTTGGCTGTGAATTTTATAAATCATTTCATGACAAAATAGTTCCACTCATGCTGAGAATGGTAAACGATTCAATGAGAAATAAGACATTCCCCAGTTCATTATATGAGGCAAATATTTGCTTGCTTTTAAAAGGGGGAAGGGAAGCGGAGGATCCTGCAAGTTACAGACCGGTCGCCCTCTTAAATTCTGATCTGAAAATAATAGTTTTGGCTACAAAATTAGGTAGACATATTTCCACAATTGTACACCCTAATCAGACTGGATTTATCCCAGGTCGCTTTTCTTTTAGTAACGTCCGTTTGCTTTTAAATACAATATACTAGACGCCCAGAAAGCATTCGATCAGATCGAATGGCCTTACATGCTGAAGACTCTAAAGCAATTCGGATTTGGGGAAACTTTTACTGAATGGGTGAAAATAATTTATCTTAAACCAGTATCCTCCATTCTCACTAATTCAGATAGGTCCCACCCCTTTGAGTTACAGCGGGGTGAGAGGCAGGGCGACCCTCTTTCTCCTCTTCTTTTTGATATCACCTTGGAACCACTTGCAATAGGTATAAGGGGTTCATGGGGTAAAGTTTGGTAATGTTGAAAGTCTTGTTAACCTGTATGCTGATGATTTATTGATCTGTTTATCAGACCCAGTGGTTTCAGTTCCCAACCTCCTGGATTATATAAAATCATTCAGTAAATTGTCTGGGTACACAATTAACTGGGATAAATGTGAATTCATGCCATTGACTAACATGTGCCCCACAATCTTGAAATCTTTGCCATTTACATTAGTTACTACTCATATTACTTATCTTGGCCTTAAGATCTCCAGAAACCCCAACATTTTAATGAAATTGAACTTTTTGGATATGGTGGATAAACTAAACGCTAATGGAAATGGAAGTTACTCCCTCTCTCAATGATTGGCCGGATTAACGCAATTAAATTGGCTGCACTTCCAGGGTTTTTGTATCTTTTTCAAAACCTCCCCATTTATTTGCCTTTACGTTTTTTTAAACAACTGGATTCAGTTATCCTGTCATTTGTTTGGGCAGATAAACCCCCTCGCATTTCTAAAGCCCATCTGCAGAATAATGTAAAAAGTGGGGGTCTCGGCCTTCCGGTTTTTAGGCATTATTACTTGGCTGCAAATGCAAGGGCTCTCATCTTCTGGCAGGGGGGTTCTTTTCATGATGACTGTTCCTCTCCGCTTTGGGTAAAGATTGAATCCATGTCTGTAACACAAACCTCACTCTCAGCGTTGCTTTTTTCAAGTGTACAACCATGAGTTATTTGGCAACAGTTTTGTTCTCAGTAATTCTCTGAAGATTTTGAATCAAATAAGAAAAGTCCTTGGATTACCAAATGTTTCAATAAATGCCCCAGTAACAGATAATTCGTTTAAACCAGGCCTGACAGATGGGGTGTTTTTGGACTGGAGAAGGAGAGGTCTACGTTGCATTTCAGATTTTTACATAGATAACAACTTTGCTTCCTTCCCTCTGCTCCAAGCTAAATATCACCTCCCTCAGTCACATTTTTATCGATATTTACAGGTCAGACATTTTGTAAGAGAACAGGTTTCTGATTTCCCACTAAGACCACATAAGCATAATTTTTATGATACATTTCTCTTGCAACCAAATGCTAAACATCTGATTTCCCGCTTCATTACTGCTTTTGAGACACCTGTGAATACTAGCCACCTCAGGGATACATGGGTAAAAGAACTGGGAGTTCCACTGTCAGATGAACAATGGGAGGAAAGCCTGTCCAGTATACAGAAGTGTTCTATAAACTCTAGATATCGGCTAATTCAATTTAAAGTCATGCATAGACTGCATTATTCCAAAACTAAACTTCATAGAATATTTGAATCAGTGTCTCCCATGTGTGATAGATGTAACAGTGCCAAAGGTTCACTCTCTCATTTATTCTGGTACTGCCCAGTACTGGACAGCTTTTGGAAAGACATATTCAACTGGTTCTCTAAGCAATATAAAGTAAATATTCAACCAGACTGTAACCTGGCTATTTTTGGTTCCTCTGAAAGGTCATCAACCCTCCCGTCCCACTGTAAGCAGGTTCTCAAAACAGGCATGGTAGCAGCCAAAAATTTATTTTACTTAGTTGGAAGTCTCCATTATCCCCTTACTTTAAGAGGTGGCTTAACAAAATGATTTTTGTTTCAAGGATGGAACGGATTCACCTTAGCAGAGGGAATTCACCCAATTATTATGAGAAAACATGGAAACCATTTTTGGCCTTACTTGATGAGACCTGAATGACCAATATATGAAGTAGGCACCTATGTGTTACTGGTAATTTATTCATTTTCTATATTATTCTGTACTGAATAACACTTTGCTCCTCCTCTCAGAGTTCTTGTGTGTGTGTGTGTTGGTTATTTGTTTTGTTTTGTATTCATACGCCTGATGGTATCATAAGACAGAAGACACAGCTACTTTGCTTATTGTTTATATCCTCATAATTATAGTCTCTGTCTTCCCCTTTCTTACTTAAGTTATTTTTTGTAACAGGGTCAGGTGCTGTATACTCATTTTGTTTGTGTTTTTTGGTTTGTTTGTTTGTTTGTTTTGTTTTTCTTCATTTTGACTGTAAAAAAAGTTGAAAAAGTGAAAATAAAGTATTCAAAAAAAAAACAAAAAAACAATGGCAGCGTTAGCATTGTTAGAGGACCATGCAAATAGTGCAATCCGACGTGAGCGAGTATTTAGGGAACACGAGGATTTACTTGCAAACGATGATAATTGGCTCATAAGCCAATTTCGGTTACCAAGGCCATTTTATATTTTTCTGTAGTATCGATAAAAAGAAGCAATGTGGTGTTCAGGATGCACAGATGACAGTGAGTTTGAGGGTTGTGAAGGTAGCTCAGATGAAGATGCTAAAGACCCTGATTACACTGCCAGCATCAAAGAGGTCACAGCTAGCATTATTCTCCTGCATTCCCATCACTCCACCACCACCTCCCAAGACAGCTCAGGTTGGAGTTCCAGATGATGTTTGCGTGGACTAGGTTGCACGCTGGCCTGTGAAATGTGACAAGCGTGGCTGTTGCTAATTCTGCTAAATGAATGCAACCACCACGCTCTGTGAGAAATGCGATGTGCGCCTTTGCTTCACTGAGGAAAGAAATTGTTTCACATGTTTCCATTTGGCCCTGGCTAAACTTCCACACATGATTAAAAAACAATGGTTAAAATACGGTGAATGGTAAATATGTGGTTTTGTCTTTAGTCTGTTGCTCAGAATTGCCCATGGATTGTGCAAACATGTTTCACATGAATGTTGTGCTTTGGTCTGTTTGAATACACTAAGTCAAACAAAAAGTGAAGAAGTTGAAGTTCTTTAACTGTAGTTACAAAAGTTACAATCAAAATATCATTTCTGACATTTAGTTGACAACAGTTGGTATATTGCGTTTAAATTTAATTCTCACTCAGTATTAACAACATATTTTTATGATGAGATTTTTAAAGTGTTTTAAAGAAAGTTAAGGGGATTAAGAGGTTAGGCTTAGTGTTTAAACTGTGTGTGTGTGTGCTTGTGTGTGTGTGTGTGTGTGTGCGTGGTGTATAAGTGCTTCCAACCAGCAAACTGCACACTGCATCACCAGTATCCTTTTCAAAGTTAGCACATCTTTTTTACAAAACAAAGTCAAGGCAGATGGACAGATGAATGAAGCTGAGAATGAGGATGAAAGACTGTAACAGCCTTAGTCTCACACTGATGCTCCTCAGAAACTGAAAACCACAAAGAAATGTCACTTCAAAAATATCAGTAGTGTTCTGTTACAGGTACATATTTATGTGATAGTCAAAAGAGTTTCAGCACCATCTAGTGGCTGTTCCTAGAACTTGTTCATGCAAACTTTTCTGTTTCATTTCCTTCTGTTCCTTTCGATCCACAATGACCAAATCTCACTCAGAAACAGTGTTGGGTATAGTTACTTTGGAAAGTAGTTAATTAGGTTACAACGTTACCATCAATTAAAAGTAATCTGTTACGTTACAGCGTCATGCGTTACCAAAAATTAAAAGCCGCTTGCAGCACCTCGCACATGCTGCAACTTAACTGACACAGACACACAGCCTCCTTTAAATGCACCAAGACGCTTGGATAATGAATAATGTCAGTCATCCAACCAAATTAACTCTGCAGGATAACAATAACAGGAAAGACAGTCAGCTTGGATACAAGATGTTTTTTGAAATTGGAAGTGGAATTTTTTGCAGCCGACAGAAGCTTTTCACCAACGCAGAGTGTACATTTTACCGTTATGTTGGTCTTGTCCTTTTCGCTGGCGAATTGAAAATAATGTGCGTACTTCCACGATTCAAAAGCTGTCCTCTCTGCCATCTTGCCGGTGGTTCGAAAACACTCACATATGGAAAGCCGTTTCAGCATTTATTCAATATCCTTGATATCGGACTTAAGGTCCATGTACTAGGAAGCTTTTTGTCCTCACTAGTAAGACGATTTTGCGCACTAGTAGAACTACTAGGGCACACTAGTAGAACGACTGTGTCTTACTAGTAACGTTTTTTACTAGTGCCACTTTTGGCCTACTAGTGCGCAATCAAACCCTACTTGTAAACTACTGTGCTGCACTAGTAACACTACTACGCCGTACTAGTAGGCATGTGTCACGCACTAGCAGCCTCCTGGACCCTACTAGTAGCACCAAAATGCCCACTAGTAGCAAAAGTAAGGCATTTTTGACCTCAGTAGTACTACTAGTAAGTACAAAGATGTCCACTAGTCATACTAGTAAAGTATGTTTTACCTTACAAACATCAAAAATGCTCACTAGTGTTAATAGTGACAGATATTTTTTTTCTTACTAGTGTAACTAGTAGAACAAAGTTTGTCCTACTAGTGAGCCTCCGAACCTAACATGTAAGGAGTTTGGCTGTACTAGTATGACACAATACACTACTAGTGTGCGACTTCATTCAACTAGTAAGACATTTCTGTAACATGTAAGTCATTTCTGCACACTAGTTGGACAACTTTGGCATACTAGTAGGACAACTACTAGTCTTGTCTTACTAGTAAGGCAAAACTGTGCACTAGTAGCCCTCTACTAATGGTACTAGTAAGATCACTAGTAGTACTAGTGGACTGCAGGCAAATGAAGAAGGTGGGACATGGATTTTGAATGGTGAATGTTCAAACTGTGTGCTTAAGGCCTTAAAGGGGCAGCTCTGAATATCAGAGTGTTTAGCAGCAGTCATTTTGGAAGATGTGTAAACTTGTTTTGTATTATTATAAAATGAAAATTAACTGAATGCATTTCTAATATTAAAATGGTTATTAATTAGGTCATTTATTTATGCTTCTTTTGTATTTTTTGTTTATTCATGTTTATTACATATTATACTAATCAATATCAATTTTATCTCCATTTGTAGGAATTAAAATATTCTAAGCTAATCTAGAGATAGATAGACAGATAGATAGATATTTAGTGGCTAAGATATGCCCAGAATTATTATTTTAATAGTTTTTGTCATTACTTTGGTCCCCTTAGTAGTACTAGTGGACCTTTGATATCCGATATCAAGGACATCAGATATCCTTGATATCCTTGATATCAGATATCCAATATCCATGATATCCTTGATCACCGATATCAAATATCTGATCCTTGATATCACTGTGATATCAAGGATATCAGTGATATCCATGATATCCATGATATCCGTGATATCCGAGATATCCACAATATCCAGGATATCCTTGATATCCGTGATATCCATGATATCACTGATATAACTGATATCCGATATCCTTGATATCAAGGACTAGTATCCTGGATATCAGATATCCTAGTCGCACAACTGGCACTACTAGGATATCTGATATCCTGGATATCGAGGATATCACGGATATCAAGGATATCACGGATATCACGGCTATCAAGGATATCACGGATATCACGGATATCATGGATATCAAGGATATCACAGATATCACGGATATGCATATCCAGGACATCGGATATCTGATATCGTTGATATCATCATCATAACATAACATCATTATTGTTCTTATTACCAACAACAACAGCAGTAAAAGCTCATCAGACTTTATGGGGTTAAGTTTTTGCTGGGTGGAATCCTTTCAGAAGAGCCAATAGGAAACCTCAATGCATATGCTGTCACCACCTCCCCATTAGCATTTTATTTCACTAGTTCTACTAGTGAACATTTGGACCCTTACTAGTACTACTAGTAGGCCAAAAACACCTTACTAGTACTACTAGTGGACACTTTTGCCCTTACTAGTAGTACTAGTAAGGTCCAAAATAACCCAACTAGTGGTTGCTGTGGCTCTTACTAGTAGTACTAGCAGACAATTTGGGCCTTGCTAGTACTACTAGTAACAGCGAGAATGCCCACTAGTAGTACTAGTGAGAGCCACAATGTCCACTAGTAGTACTAGTGATGTCGAAAGAGACGTACTAGTTTTACTAGTAGACATTTTGACCTTCAAAAACATCTTACTAGTGCTACTAGTGGACATTTTGGCTCTCACTAGTACTACTAGTGGGCATTCTCGCTGTTACTAGTAGTACTAGTAAGGTAAAATATACCTTACTAGTAAGCTTACTAGTACATGGACCTTAAGTCCGATATCAAGGATATTGAATAAATGCTCAAACGGCTTTCCATACTCACACAGGTAACGTAGGTTAGCAGGGCACGGATGCATCATCACAGTGCTGTGCCGCTGACACATACGCAGGTGGCACAGTACTGTCTGACAAAAAGCAGGCGCAGTCGAATTTTTCTTTCCTTATCCGGAGAAATTCTTAAAGCAACAAAGCAGCATTACTTTTTTTTAAAAATAACGAAGTTACTGATTGCTTAATGCACGAAACTAACGCGTTACGTTACACGTAAAAGTAATTAGAGTACTCGGAATTACCCACAACACTGCTCAGAAGTGAGGTGGCCTGGAAGAGTTTGTTGTGTTGGAGTACAGAAAGAGTAAAAGATTTTCACTGTCATGGCCGAATGTTCAGATCATTTCAGCAACAACAATGATACAGTACATACTATAGACCTGTGAAAGAAACCTGAATAGTGTTATGGTGTCATTTGATTATCATCCAGTCACATAATATGCAGGTTGATCAACTTAATTAAAATGTATGTTGAAATAAACAACCTTCATTCATGCCAGTCACTGGTCATTTGGTTGTTGTTTTCAGTACAATCTGCACCAGTCTACATCTGCCTTTCACCACTGTTGGTTCTCTTCCTACTTTTAAACGAACAAAAGATTATCAACTGTTCAAACATCATGATACTTTATGTATAGATACTGTATACTGAGTGCTCAGAACCCCACTGAGACATTTAACCTAATCTGTTGTCTTACTGTTCTGTAATCAGCTCTCAGATTTGACACCTTCAGAATTCTGATAAAATGTATTTTCTGACTTTTTTTTTTTTTTTGTATTAAACCCAAATTGGATATGTAATCTTATCATCTGAAATGCAAGTGTCTTGGTTATTATGAAAATGAAAATGTGCACATCTGTCCATATCCATATTTGAACCTAATAAGACTTTGAGTGGCTGATGAAAGCAAGTAGTACAAAAGATCAGCGTTTGGCATGAAATGTGTTAACACTGTCACATTCACATGTTACATGATCACATATGGCTGTGATGTTCAAGTGTGTGGGGAAAGCCTGCTGGCTGTAATTGGAGACAGACGCAAGAAACAGATGAAGCAAAAGATTTTTAAAATATAAACATGGTATGAATACAAAAAAGCAGTCTACAAATACATGAACTAAATCTGTGTTCTCTGGACAGATGCCAGACAAGAGCCGAGGGTAAGGCCTTAACAATGTGGAACTCAGTTATGATATGTGATTGTAAAAGATTAAATGATTCAACTTGACCTCAGAACTCACCACACGTAGATATTAAAATCACACAGAATCGATCCTCTGACATACAAAATAATCAACTTTAATTCATGTTGATGCTCTGTTCATCTGTTCTCACACTATGTAACTTTGTGCTCCAGGTACGATCCTCACTGCAGGACAGAGGTGTACCATTTGTTGTGTCCAAACTGTCGCTACATTCACAAGCTTCTATGTGGCTCCAGACCTTTGAATATTTGTCACTGTCACTGTGTGGACTGTTTCATTCAGGAGAATCTCACTGAAAAACTATGAAGAAAAAGAACATCACAAACATTGTATTCCCTTTAGATTGCTTGTATGCATTATCATTGTTAGCTGAAAGCCTTCACAGTCGTTTTACACATTCTGTTTGACATACCTGTTTAACAAGTACAATGATGGCTTCATCGCTGACCTCTCCCAAAGAAGCTATCTTCATCTTTACATGTACCAAGCCTGTGAGGAAAAAAAAAACAATTCTGCATGATGGCTATAGAGTGGAAGAAAAAGGAAAGTACAAAGCGAACTAGAAGAGTGCACTCAGTAAAGAGCAGATCTCCACCAGGCATGGCATCACTGTGTATCAAATGATGTCATCATTTAGTCTCCTCTCTGCTCAATGATCACTGTCTGATTTGGATCGTCCATCCAACAGGACATGAACATACTACAACGAACAGTCAGGACTGCAGAGAAAAATGCCAGACAGGAAACAGGCAGAAAAACATGAGAAAAACATTCACCCTAGACACAACCTGTTTCAACTTCTCCCCTCTGGTAGGTGCTACAGAACCTGATACATCAAAACAACCAGGCTTAAGAACAGTTTCTTCTCACAGGCCATCACTGTGATGAACAATTAAATCTAGACAGACAGGTTTATTGTACAGGAAGCATGCCTGCCACTATGTCTCAAATGAACTGCGCCTGTCAGTCATAAATGATTATTTTCAATGTTTATACTGAATTTTTGCTCTTTAAACATTCATTATATTGTCATTTCCACCTAGCTCGACATGAAAGAACCTGCCATAACAACAATTTCAGCATTCTTTACAGTCTGCATCATTGCACTAGTGCATGATTTTTTTAATGCCCCTTATACACACACACACACACATATATATATATATATATATATATATATATATATATATATATATATATATATATATATATATATATATATGGGTAAAGTAATTCAATCACATACCATGTGTTGTTGATTCACCTGTAGATGAGATGACTGGGGGTGTGGTAGTTGTGAGGACTGTACTTGTGGTCATGGTTGTTGGAGCCGCAGTCGTACTTGTAGAAGCCATAGTCGTGGTTGTTGGAGCTGGAGTCGTGGTTGTTGCAGTCATGCTTGTTGGAGCAGCAGTCGTGTTTGTTGGAGCCGGAGTCGCAGTTCTTGCAGTCGTGGTTGTGGTTGTTTGAGCCGCAGTTGAGGTTGTTGTAGCTGGAGTCGTGCTTGTTGGAACCGCAGTTATCGGCGCCGCAGTCATGCTTGTTGGAGCAGCAGTCATGGTTGTTGGAGCCGCAGTCGGGTTATTGGAGCTGCAGTCGTGCTTGTTGGAGCCAGAGTCGTGCTTGTGGGAGATGCAGTTGTGCTTGAAGCAGTACTCATGCTTGTTGGAGCCGCAGTCGTGCTTGTTGGAGCAGCAGTCGTGGTTGTTGGAGCGCAGTCGTGGTTGTTGGAGCGGCAGTCGTGGTTGTTGGAGCTGCAGTCGTGGTTGATGCAGTGTCAGGAGTGGTTGTTGGAGCTGCAGTCGTGGTTGATGCAGCGGCAGGAGTGCCTGGAGCAGCAGTCATGATTGTTGAAGCCGCAGTCGTGCTTGTTGAAGCTGCAGTCCTGCTTGTTGGAGCCACTGTCGGTGCTTGTTCCAGCAACAGTCGTGGTAGTTGGAACGCAGTCATAGTTGTTGCAGTGGCTGTTGTGGTTGTTGGAGCCAGAGTCATGGTTGTTGGAGCCGCAGTCGAGGTCGTTCGAGCCAGAGTCGTGACTAGAGCAGCAGACGTGATTGTTGGAGCGGCAGTCGTGGTTGTTGGAGCGGCAATCGTGGTTGTTGGAGCTGCAGTCATGCCTGGAGCCGCAGTCGTGCTTGTTGGAGCGGCAGTCCCAGTTGTTGAAGGCGCAGTCGTGGTGGTTGGAGCGGCAGTTGAGGTTGTTGGAGCCGCAGTCGTGCTTGTTGGAGCAGCAGTCGTGCTTGTTGGAGCCGCAGTCGTGCTTGTTGGAGCAGCAGTCGTGCTTGTTGGAGCCAGAGTCGTGCTTGTTGGAGCCGCAGTCGCTTCTTGGAGCAGTCGTGGTTGTTGGGCGGCACTCGTTGTTGTTGGAGCAGTCGTGGTTATTGCAGCGGCAGTCGTGGTTGTTGGAGCCGCAGTCGTGCTTGTTGAAGCTGCAGTCCTGCTTGTTGGAGCCGCTGTCGTGCTTGTTGGAGCAGCAGTCGTAGTTGTTGGAGCTGCAGTCGTGGTGGTTGGAGCCACAGTTGTGGTTGTTGGAGCCGCAGTCGTGGTGGTTGGAGCCACAGTTGTGGTTGTTGGAGCCGCATCGTGGTTGTTGGAGTCGCAGTTGTCAAAGCCGCAGTCGTGCTTGTTGGAGCCACAGTCGTGCTTGTTGGAGCAGTCATGCTTGTTGCAGCGGCAGTCGTTGTTGTTGGAGCCGCAGTCGTGGTTATTGCAGCGGCAGTCGTGGTTGTTGGAGCCGCAGTCGTGCTTGTTGAAGCTGCAGTCCTGCTTGTTGGAGCCGCTGTCGTGCTTGTTGGAGCAGCAGTCGTAGTTGTTGGAGCCGCAGTCGTGGTGGTTGGAGCCACAGTTGTGGTTGTTGGAGCCGCAGTCGTGGTGGTTGGAGCCACAGTTGTGGTTGTTGGAGCAGTCGTGCTTGTTGCAGCGGCAGTCGTTGTTGTTGGAGCCACAGTCGTGGTTGTTGAAGCTGCAGTCCTGCTTGTTGGAGACGCTGTCGTGCTTGTTTGAGCAGCAGTTGTGGTTGTTGGAGCCGCAGTCGTGCTTGTTGGAGCAGCAGTCGTAGTTGTTGGAGCCGCAGTCGTGGTGGTTGGAGCCACAGTTGTGGTTGTTGGAGCCGCAGTCGTGGTTGTTGGAGCCGCAGTTGTCAAAGCCGCAGTCGTGCTTGTTGGAGCCACAGTCGTGCTTGTTGGAGCCGGAGTCGTGCTTGTTGCAGCGGCAGTCGTTGTTGTTGGAGCCACAGTCGTGGTTGTTGAAGCTGCAGTCCTGCTTGTTGGAGACGCTGTCGTGCTTGTTTGAGCAGTAGTCGTGGTTGTTGGAGCTGCAGTCGTGCTTGTTGGAGCGGCAGTCGTGGTTGTTGAAGCGGCAGTCGTGGTTGTTGGAGCCGCAGTTGTGCTTGTTGGAGCGGCAGTTGTTGTAGTTGGAGCCGCAGTCGTGGATGTTGCAGCGGCAGTTGTGGTTGTTGGAGCCGCAGTCGTGCTTGTTGGAGCAGCAGTCGTGCTTGTTGGACCCGGAGTCGTGCTTGTTGGAGCCGCAGTCGCGCTTGTTGGAGACGGAGTCGTGGTTGTTGGAGCGGCACTCGTTGTTGTTGGAGCCGCAGTCGTGGTTATTGCAGCGGCAGTCGTGGTTGTTGGAGCCGCAGTCGTGCTTGTTGAAGCTGCAGTCCTGCTTGTTGGAGCCGCTGTCGTGCTTGTTGGAGCAGCAGTCGTAGTTGTTGGAGCCGCAGTCGTGGTGGTTGGAGCCACAGTTGTGGTTGTTGGAGCCGCAGTCGTGGTTGTTGGAGCCGCAGTTGTCAAAGCCGCAGTCGTGCTTGTTGGAGCCACAGTCGTGCTTGTTGGAGCCGGAGTCGTGGTTGTTGCAGCGGCAGTCGTTGTTGTTGGAGCCACAGTCGTGGTTGTTGAAGCTGCAGTCCTGCTTGTTGGAGACGCTGTCGTGCTTGTTTGAGCAGCAGTCGTGGTTGTTGGAGCCGCAGTCGTGCTTGTTGGAGCAGCAGTCGTAGTTGTTGGAGCCGCAGTCGTGGTGGTTGGAGCCACAGTTGTGGTTGTTGGAGCCGCAGTCATGGTTGTTGGAGCCGCAGTTGTCAAAGCCGCGTCGTGCTTGTTGGAGCCACAGTCGTGCTTGTTGGAGCCACAGTCGTGCTTGTTGTCGGTCGTGCTTGTTGCAGCGGCAGTCGTTGTTGTTGGAGCCACAGTCGTGGTTGTTGAAGCTGCAGTCCTGCTTGTTGGAGACGCTGTCGTGCTTGTTTGAGCAGCAGTCGTGGTTGTTGGAGCCGCAGTCGTGCTTGTTGGAGCGGCAGTCGTGGTTGTTGAAGCGGCAGTCATGGTTGTTGGAGCCGCAGTTGTGCTTGTTGGAGCGGCAGTTGTTGTAGTTGGAGCGCAATCGTGGATGTTGCAGCGGCAGTTGAGGTTGTTGGAGCCGCAGTCGTGCTTGTTGGAGCAGCAGTCGTGCTTGTTGGAGCAGCAGTCGTGCTTGTTGGAGCAGCAGTCGTGCTTGTTGGACCGGTGCGTGGATGTTGGCGGCGTCGTTGTTGTTGGAGCCACAGTCGTGGTTGTTGGAGCCAGAGTCGTGCTTGTTGGCGCCGCAGTTGCGCTTGTTGGAGCCGCAGTCGTGGTTGTTGGAGCGGCACTCGTTGTTGTTGGAGCCACAGTCGTGGTTGTTGGAGCCAGAGTCGTGCTTGTTGGAGCGCAGTTGCGCTTGTTGCAGCGCAGTCATGGTTATTGCAGCGGCAGTCGTGGTTGTTGGAGCCACAGTCATGCTTGTTGAAGCTGCAGTCCTGCTTGTTGGAGCGCTGTCGTGCTTGTTGGAGCAGCAGTCGTGGTTGTTGGAGCCGCAGTCGTGCTGGTTGGAGCCACAGTTGTGGTTGTTGGAGCCGCAGTCGTGGTTGTTGGAGCCGCAGTTGTCAAAGCCGCAGTCGTGCTTGTTGGAGCCGGAGTCGTGGTTGTTGCAGCGGCAGTCGTTGTTGTTGGAGCCACAGTCGTGGTTGTTGAAGCTGCAGTCCTGCTTGTTGGAGCGCTGTCGTGCTTGTTGAAGCAGCAGTCGTGGTTGTTGGAGCCGCAGTCGTGGTTGTTGGAGCAGCAGTCGTGCTTGTTGGACCCGGAATCGTGGTTGTTGGCGCGGCAGTCGTTGTTGTTGGAGCCACAGTCGTGGTTGTTGAAGCTGCGGTCCTGCTTGTTGGAGACGCCGTCGTGCTTGTTGGAGCAGCAGTCGTGCTTGTTGGAGCAGCAGTTGTGGTTGCTGGAGCGCGAGTCGTGCTTGTTGGAGCAGCAGTCGTGCTTGTTGGAGCAGCAGTCGTGCTTGTTGGCGCGGCAGTCGTTGTTGTTGGAGCCACAGTCGTGCTTGTTGGAGCCGGCGTGGTTACTGCAGCGGCAGTCGTGGTTGTTGGAGCCGCAGTCGTGGTTGTTGAAGCTGCAGTCCTGCTTGTTGGAGCCGCTGTTGTGGTTGTTGGAGCCGCAGTCGTGGTTGTTGGAGCCGCAGTCGTGGTGGTTGGAGCCACAGTTGTGGTTGTTGGAGCGCAGTCGTGGTTGTTGGAGCCGCAGTTGTCAAAGCCGCAGTTGTGGTGGTTGGAGCCACAGTTGTGGTTGTGTGAGCCGCAGTTGAGGTTGTTGTAGCTGGAGTCGTGCTTATTGGAGCCGCAGTTGTCGAAGCCGCAGTCGTGCTTGTTGGAGCAGCAGTCGTGGTTGTTGGAGCCGCAGTCGGGGTTATTGGAGCTGCAGTCGTGCTTGTTGGAGCCAGAGTCGTGCTTGTGGGAGATGCAGTTGTGCTTGAAGCAGTACTCATGCTTGTTGGAGCCGCAGTCGTGCTTGTTGAAGTTGAAGTCCTGCTTGTTGGAGCCACTGTCGTGCTTGTTGGAGCAGCAGTCGTGGTTGTTGGAGGCGCAGTCGTGGTTGTTGGAGCGGCAGTCGTGGTTGTTGGAGCTGCAGTCGTGGTTGATGCAGTGTCAGGAGTGGTTGTTGGAGCTGCAGTCGTGGTTGATGCAGCGGCAGGAGTGCCTGGAGCAGCAGTCATGATTGTTGAAGCCGCAGTCGTGCTTGTTGAAGCTGCAGTCCTGCTTGTTGGAGCCACTGTCGTGCTTGTTGCAGCAACAGTCGTGGTAGTTGGAACCGCAGTCATAGTTGTTGCAGTGGCTGTTGTGGTTGTTGGAGCCAGAGTCATGGTTGTTGGAGCCGCAGTCGAGGTCGTTCGAGCCAGAGTCGTGACTAGAGCAGCAGACGTGATTGTTGGAGCGGCAGTCGTGGTTGTTGGAGCGGCAATCGTGGTTGTTGGAGCTGCAGTCATGCCTGGAGCCGCAGTCGTGCTTGTTGGAGCGGCAGTCCCAGTTGTTGAAGGCGCAGTCGTGGTGGTTGGAGCGGCAGTTGAGGTTGTTGGAGCCGCAGTCGTGCTTGTTGGAGCAGCAGTCGTGCTTGTTGGAGCAGCAGTCGTGCTTGTTGGAGCCGCAGTCGTGCTTGTTGGAGCAGCAGTCGTGCTTGTTGGAGCCAGAGTCGTGCTTGTTGGAGCCGCAGTCGCGCTTGTTGGAGCCGGAGTCGTGGTTGTTGGAGCGGCACTCGTTGTTGTTGGAGCCGCAGTCGTGGTTATTGCAGCGGCAGTCGTGGTTGTTGGAGCCGCAGTCGTGCTTGTTGAAGCTGCAGTCCTGCTTGTTGGAGCCGCTGTCGTGCTTGTTGGAGCAGCAGTCGTAGTTGTTGGAGCCGCAGTCGTGGTGGTTGGAGCCACAGTTGTGGTTGTTGGAGCCGCAGTCGTGGTGGTTGGAGCCACAGTTGTGGTTGTTGGAGCCGCAGTCGTGGTTGTTGGAGTCGCAGTTGTCAAAGCCGCAGTCGTGCTTGTTGGAGCCACAGTCGTGCTTGTTGGAGCCGGAGTCGTGCTTGTTGCAGCGGCAGTCGTTGTTGTTGGAGCCGCAGTCGTGGTTATTGCAGCGGCAGTCGTGGTTGTTGGAGCCGCAGTCGTGCTTGTTGAAGCTGCAGTCCTGCTTGTTGGAGCCGCTGTCGTGCTTGTTGGAGCAGCAGTCGTAGTTGTTGGAGCCGCAGTCGTGGTGGTTGGAGCCACAGTTGTGGTTGTTGGAGCCGCAGTCGTGGTGGTTGGAGCCACAGTTGTGGTTGTTGGAGCCGCAGTCGTGGTTGTTGGAGTCGCAGTTGTCAAAGCCGCAGTCGTGCTTGTTGGAGCCACAGTCGTGCTTGTTGGAGCCGGAGTCGTGCTTGTTGCAGCGGCAGTCGTTGTTGTTGGAGCCACAGTCGTGGTTGTTGAAGCTGCAGTCCTGCTTGTTGGAGACGCTGTCGTGCTTGTTTGAGCAGCAGTTGTGGTTGTTGGAGCCGCAGTCGTGCTTGTTGGAGCAGCAGTCGTAGTTGTTGGAGCCGCAGTCGTGGTGGTTGGAGCCACAGTTGTGGTTGTTGGAGCCGCAGTCGTGGTTGTTGGAGCCGCAGTTGTCAAAGCCGCAGTCGTGCTTGTTGGAGCCACAGTCGTGCTTGTTGGAGCCGGAGTCGTGCTTGTTGCAGCGGGAGTCGTTGTTGTTGGAGCCACAGTCGTGGTTGTTGAAGCTGCAGTCCTGCTTGTTGGAGACGCTGTCGTGCTTGTTTGAGCAGTAGTCGTGGTTGTTGGAGCTGCAGTCGTGCTTGTTGGAGCGGCAGTCGTGGTTGTTGGAGCTGCAGTCGTGGTTGTTGGAGCCGCAGTTGTGCTTGTTGGAGCGGCAGTTGTTGTAGTTGGAGCCGCAGTCGTGGATGTTGCAGCGGCAGTTGTGGTTGTTGGAGCCGCAGTCGTGCTTGTTGGAGCAGCAGTCGTGCTTGTTGGACCGGTCGTGCTTGTTGGAGCCGCAGTCGCTTGTTGGAGGCAGTCGTGGTTGTTGGAGCGGCACTCGTTGTTGTTGGAGCCGCAGTCGTGGTTATTGCAGCGGCAGTCGTGGTTGTTGGAGCCGCAGTCGTGCTTGTTGAAGCTGCAGTCCTGCTTGTTGGAGCCGCTGTCGTGCTTGTTGGAGCAGCAGTCGTAGTTGTTGGAGCCGTCGTGGTGGTTGGAGCCACAGTTGTGGTTGTTGGAGCGCAGTCGTGGTTGTTGGAGCCACAGTTGTCAAAGCCGCAGTCGTGGTTGTTGGAGCCACAGTCGTGCTTGTTGGAGCCGGAGTCGTGGTTGTTGCAGCGGCAGTCGTTGTTGTTGGAGCCACAGTCGTGGTTGTTGAAGCTGCAGTCCTGCTTGTTGGAGACGCTGTCGTGCTTGTTTGAGCAGCAGTCGTGGTTGTTGGAGCCGCAGTCGTGCTTGTTGGAGCAGCAGTCGTAGTTGTTGGAGCCGGAGTCGTGGTTGTTGGAGCCACAGTTGTGGTGGTTGGAGCCGCAGTCATGGTTGTTGGAGCCGCGGTTGTCAAAGCCGCAGTCGTGCTTGTTGGAGCCACAGTCGTGCTTGTTGGAGCCACAGTCGTGCTTGTTGGAGTCGGAGTCGTGCTTGTTGCAGCGGCAGTCGTTGTTGTTGGAGCCACAGTCGTGGTTGTTGAAGCTGCAGTCCTGCTTGTTGGAGACGCTGTCGTGCTTGTTTGAGCAGCAGTCGTGGTTGTTGGAGCCGCAGTCGTGCTTGTTGGAGCGGCAGTCGTGGTTGTTGAGCGGCAGTCATGGTTGTTGGAGCCGCAGTTGTGCTTGTTGGAGCGGCAGTTGTTGTAGTTGGAGCCGCAGTCGTGGATGTTGCAGCGGCAGTTGTGGTTGTTGGAGCCGCAGTCGTGCTTGTTGGAGCAGCAGTCGTGCTTGTTGGAGCAGCAGTCGTGCTTGTTGGAGCAGCAGTCGTGCTTGTTGGACCCGGAGTCGTGGATGTTGGCGCGGCAGTCGTTGTTGTTGGAGCCACAGTCGTGGTTGTTGGAGCCAGAGTCGTGCTTGTTGGAGCCGCAGTTGCGCTTGTTGGAGCCGCAGTCGTGGTTGTTGGAGCGGCACTCGTTGTTGTTGGAGCCGCAGTCGTGGTTGTTGGAGCCACAGTCGTGCTTGTTGGAGCGCGGTTGCGCTTGTTGCAGCGCGGTCGTGGTTATTGCAGCGGCAGTCGTGGTTGTTGGAGCCACAGTCATGCTTGTTGAAGCTGCAGTCCTGCTTGTTGGAGCCGCTGTCGTGCTTGTTGGAGCAGCAGTCGTGGTTGTTGGAGCCGCAGTCGTGCTGGTTGGAGCCACAGTTGTGGTTGTTGGAGCCGCAGTCGTGGTTGTTGGAGCCGCAGTTGTCAAAGCCGCAGTCGTGCTTGTTGGAGCCGGAGTCGTGGTTGTTGCAGCGGCAGTCGTTGTTGTTGGAGCCACAGTCGTGGTTGTTGAAGCTGCAGTCCTGCTTGTTGGAGACGCTGTCGTGCTTGTTGAAGCAGCAGTCGTGCTTGTTGGAGCAGCAGTCGTGGTTGTTGGAGCCGCAGTCGTGGTTGTTGGACCGGAATCGTGGTTGTTGGCGCCGTCGTTGTTGTTGAGCCACAGTCGTGGTTGTTGAAGCTGCGGTCCTGCTTGTTGGAGCGCCGTCGTGCTTGTTGGAGCAGCAGTCGTGCTTGTTGGAGCAGCAGTCGTGCTTGTTGGAGCCGCAGTCGTGCTTGTTGGAGCAGCAGTCGTGCTTGTTGGAGCAGCAGTCGTGCTTGTTGGCGCGGCAGTCGTTGTTGTTGGAGCCACAGATGTGCTTGTTGGAGCATAGCGCTTGTTGGAGAGGAGTCGTGGTTGTTGGAGCGGCACTCGTTGTTGTTGGAGCCGCAGTCGTGGTTACTGCAGCGGCAGTCGTGGTTGTTGGAGCCGCAGTCGTGGTTGTTGAAGCTGCAGTCCTGCTTGTTGGAGCCGCTGTTGTGCTTGTTGGAGCAGCAGTCGTAGTTGTTGGAGCCGCAGTCGTGGTGGTTGGAGCCACAGTTGTGGTTGTTGGAGCCGCAGTCGTGGTTGTTGGAGCCGCAGTTGTCAAAGCCGTCGTGGTGGTTGGAGCCACAGTTGTGGTTGTTGGAGCCGCAGTCGTGCTTGTTGGAGCCACAGTCGTGCTTGTTGGAGCCGGAGTCGTGGTTGTTGCAGCGGCAGTCGTTGTTGTTGGAGCCACAGTCGTGGTTGTTGAAGCTGCAGTCGTGCTTGTTGGAGCGCTGTCGTGCTTGTTTGAGCAGCAGTCATGGTTGTTGGAGCCACAGTCGTGCTTGTTGGAGCAGCAGTCGTAGTTGTTGGAGCCGCAGTCGTGGTGGTTGGAGCCACAGTTGTGGTTGTTGGAGCCGCAGTCGTGGTTGTTGGAGCCACAGTTGTCAAAGCCGCAGTCGTGGTTGTTGGAGCCACAGTCGTGCTTGTTGGAGCCGGGGTCGTGGTTGTTGCAGCGGCAGTCGTTGTTGTTGGAGCCACAGTCGTGGTTGTTGAAGCTGCAGTCCTGCTTGTTGGAGACGCTGTCGTGCTTGTTGGAGCAGCAGTCGTGCTTGTTGGAGCGGCAGTCGTGGTTGTTGAAGCGGCAGTCATGGTTGTTGGAGCCGCAGTTGTGCTTGTTGGAGCGGCAGTTGTTGTAGTTGGAGCCGCAGTCGTGGATGTTGCAGCGGCAGTTGTGGTTGTTGGAGCCGCAGTCGTGCTTGTTGGAGCAGCAGTCGTGCTTGTTGGACCCGGAGTCGTGGATGTTGGCGCGGCAGTCGTTGTTGTTGGAGCCACAGTCGTGGTTGTTGGAGCCAGAGTCATGCTTGTTGGAGCCGCAGTTGCGCTTGTTGGAGCCGCAGTCGTGGTTGTTGGAGCGGCACTCGTTGTTGTTGGAGCCGCAGTCGTGGTTATTGCAGCAGCAGTCGTGGTTGTTGGAGTCAGAGTCGTGCTTGTTGGAGCCGCAGTCGTGCTTGTTGGAGCCGCAGTTGTTAGAGGTGCAATCATTGTGGTTGGATCCACAGTCGTTGTTGTTGGAGCCAGAGTTGTGCTTGTTGGAGCAGCAGTCGTGCTTGTTGGACCCGGAGTCGTGGATGTTGGCGCGGCAGTCGTTGTTGTTGGAGCCACAGTCGTGCTTGTTGGAGCCAGAGTCGTGCTTGTTGGAGCCGCAGTCACGCTTGTTGGAGCCGGAGTCGTGGTTGTTGGAGCGGCACTCGTTGTTGTTGGAGCCACAGTCGTGGTTATTGCAGCGGCAGTCGTGCTTGTTGGAGCCAGAGTCGTGGTGGTTGGAACCGCAGTGGTGGTTGTTGGAGCTGGAGTCGTGGTTGGTGAAGCCGCAGTCATGGTTGTTGCAGCCGCAGTCGTGGTGGTTGGAACCGCAGGAGTGGTTGTTGGAGCTGCAGTCGTGCTTGTTGGAGCTGTAGCCGTGGTTGTTGGAGCCGCATTTGTGGTTGTTGCAGCCCCAGTCGTGGTTGTTGGAGCGGCAGTCGTTGTTGTTGGAGCGGCAGTCGTTGTTGTTGGAGCCGCAGTTGTGCTTGTTGGAGCCAGAGTCGTGCTTGTTGGAGCCGCAGTCGTGGTTGTTGGAGCCAGAGTCGTGCTTGTTGGAGCCGCAGTCGCGCTTGTTGGAGCCGGAGTCGTGGTTGTTGCAGCCGCAGTCGTGGTTGTTGGAGCTGCAGGAGTGCTTGTTGGAGCTGCAGTCGTGCTTGTTGGAGCTGTAGCCGTGGTTGTTGGAGCCGCATTTGTGGTTGTTGCAGCCCCAGTCGTGGTTGTTGGAGCCGCAGTGATGCTTGTTGGAGCGGCAGTTGTTGTAGTTGGAGCCGCAGTCGTGGATGTTGCAGCGGCAGTTGTGGTTGTTGGAGCAGCAGTCGTGCTTGTTGGACCCGGAGTCGTGGTTGTTCGCGCGGCAGTCGTTGTTGTTGTTGGAGCCACAGTCGTGCTTGTTGCAGCCGCAGCCGTGGTTATTGGAGCCGCAGTCGTGGTTGTTGGAGCTGAAGTCATGCCTGGAACAGCAGTCGTGGTTGTTGGAGCCACAGTTGTGGTTGTTGGAGCCGCAGTCGTGGTTGTCGGAGTCACAGTCGTGGTTGTTGGAGCCGCAGTCGTGCTTGCTGGAGAGAAACAGAAAGTAATGATTTAGGTGACATCATTCAATATTGACTGTTTAAGTGAGAGATAGTTTGTCCTTGTCACAGGTTGATGAGTCCTCCATCATTATGCTTAGGCTTATCAGGCTCATGGGGGCTGGAGACTATCCTACTATCGCATTGGACAAGCAGCAGGTACAACCTGGAGAAGTTGCCAGTTCATCACAGGGTTGACATAGAGACAGACGATCATTCACGCTCACGTTCACACCCATGGGCAATTTGGAGTCACAGATTAACCTGCATGTCTTTAGACTGTGGAAGGAAGGCAGAGTATCCGGAGAGAGCCAACAGAAACAGGGAGCACTCCAGCTGGGGTTACTGTTAAGCGACAGTGCTAACAACTGTGCAGTCATGCCACACCGATTGCTGTTTGTACACAAAATAATCCGTCAGATATTTTTCTATATAAAATGTTCATTGTCTTACAAAAATTAAACCATAACTGCTATGCAGAGAAAATAATAACTTATTAACTTAATAACTTTTTTTTTTTTTAACTTTTTTTGCTTTGAAATTTAACATACTGACTTTACAAAAGTGAAAGAGGCACTTGATGCTTTCTGCCAGCCTAGATTAAAGTTTATCCTCTTGTTTAAGATTCTTTAATGTCGTTGACAGAGGACCAGTTAGGCAGTGAAATGCATTCTTGCTAATTTAACAGCTCTATTTCATCCATACAATAAAGTGTATTACAAATTAAAATACAAACAATCAAGCCATAAACACAAACACTATATTCAATAATTACCTATAGTTACATGGAAATATCCAAGCAAAAATAGCCAACAGAGGAATTTTCTTGCCATGATGAGATCTCACTACTCCAGGTACAGACAATCATTTAATCTGTCATTGCACTCTAATTTTCTAAATCACTCCTCCCACAGTGACAGAGGACATGACAAGTGGGTACTTTCATGTATCCTGAAGCAGGTGAGTCACAACAACACATTGCTTGTGGTTGCTTGGTATGTAGTAGTGGCATTTGCGGAAGTGTATTTATGAATGTTGATGTGGTGCTTAGTAGTTGCAGGGGTGGATGTGGTTGTTGGGTCAGGGTTAGTTTATGGTAGTTAAGGGTGTGGTTGTGAATTAACATTTTTGTAGAAAGCCTTGCCATAAATAATAATAATAAAAAAAAAAATTTATGTGGGTGTGACTCACCACTCAAAATATTGCATGATTTTATACACACTATACATTGTTGGCATCACTAAGAACACGATTTTCTCACAAGTTGAGGCAATGTGGAAAAAGGTTAGCTCAGGGGGCAAAACAACTTCCAAAATTGAACTGAACAGGGTTCTCTTCAGTCAGAAAATACATGCTGCATCCCTTTTTATACCATCTTTCTCCTCTTGCTTCATCTAAATTGACATCAATATAAGCCAATTTTATACAGTGTATGATATAAACTCATGTTCCATGTTTCTTGTCAGTCTTTGCTCTTTCATTGTGTGGAACACCTCAAACATGGTCATGATGTGGAAGCTATGTATAAATACAACAAAGCCGTGTATATCCACACTAAGAAGCACTGGTTGTACGAGGAACACTGTGAGTTGTTTCCTTGTTTATCTGGTTTTATGTCATTAAGGAGGAAATATGCAGAACAGTATCAGGTACCACACCCATTCCTGTCAGAAATCATATGCAACAATTAAAAACTGGCTTGGTATAGAAGTGGTACATACAACACGTACCACTTCTACATTCAGTGTAGTTGGTGATTACAACCTTCTTGCATAGGTGTTATACATAGGGTTATTTACAATCATAACAAAGACAGCATCATGAAGGCTTTAAGACTTTGACTTGGCCTTGGAGACAGTCTTGTTTGTTTTGGGACACTTCCTTGTCATTAGTCCTAACCTACAAAAGCTAACATTGTGTAGTCTTTGTCAGCATCACTAATCCTCTTTGCTGCTGTTTTTCCAGTGGAATTACATGTTTTATATTATCTGACAGACATCTATCAAAATATGGTATATAGTAAAAAGGAGTTGTGTTGTTCACAGGTAGTTTTTGGTATACAGTAATTAGCACCATTGTGGTAATCCGTATAATGACCAGAACTGCTCAACTAAGTAAAAATAGTCAACATTCTATCATTACTTTAAGACACAAAGGTCAGACAATCCAGAAAAAGAGCTTTGAACATATCTCAAAGTGCAGTTGCTAAAACTATCAAAACGCTACGATGAAACTGGCTCTTACGGTGGCCGGGACCCACCATTGCTGCAAATAAAAGAATCGCTTCAAATAAAACAACAACAACGATGCAAATAAAAAAAGCCACAATGGAAGTGAATTACCGGGGACTATTATTGCCGGTGCACCGGTGTTTTTTATGTGAGAGAAGAAGAAGAAAGAGAAGAGAGAAAGAGAGAGAGAAAGAGAGAGAGAGAGAGAGAGAGAAATAAGAAGAAGACGTGAAATATGAAAAGGTTAGTGTTTACTGTCGCTACGTGACTGTACTTGTCAATGTGTTATAGTTAGGCCATGTAGCCCCAGGTTTGATATGAAGCTGAACTGGAGGATGCTGTGTATTGTTAGCTTCGAGCGAGAGAAGTACAAGTACAGTCACGTAGCAACAGTAAACACTAACCTTTTCATTTACTTGTTCATTCGTTTTTCTTCTTATTTTTCTCTTTCTTGGTCTTCTTCTTCTTCTCTCACATAAAACGCCAGTGCACCGGCAATAATAATTCACTTCCATTGTGGCTTTTTTTATTTGCATTGTTGTTGTTGTTTTATTTGCAGCAGCTTTTCTTTTTGTTTGCAGCGTTTCTTTTATTTGCAGCAATGGCGGGTCCCGGCCACCGTAGGCTCTGCCCCTGGAAAGAAGACCTAGAGTTAGCCCTGCTGCAGAGGTGAAGTTCATTACAGTTACCAGCCTCAGAAATCAACAATTAACAGGACCTAAAATTAGAGCCCGTAAATGCTTCACAGAGTTCAAGTAGCAGACACATCTCAACATCAACTGTTCAGAGAAGACTGTGTGAATCTGACCTTCATGGTTGAAAGAAACCATGACTGAGGGAGATCAAGAAGAAGAAGAGAACTACTTGGACCTAGAAATATAATGAATGGACAATTAGACCACTGGAAATCTGGACTTTGGTCTGATAAGTTAAATAAGATTTTTGGTTCCAATTGCCTTGTATACCTTCTCTGCCTTGTGAGAACTAATCAGATCTGTAGTGCTGTTAATTGGTGATTTTTGAGGCTGGTAACTGTAATGAGCTTCTTTGCAGCAGAGGTAACTCTTGGTCTTCCTTTCCTGTGGCAGAGTCAGTGTCATCACATCGTCATACCGTAAAGTAATGATGGACTAGTCCTCACTCGAACCAAGGGTCTAAGGACAGAGGGTGTCACTCCCTGTACAGATTGTAAAGCCCTCCGAGGCAAATGTACTTTGTGACTTTGGGCTATACAAATAAAATTTGATTTGATTTGACTAGTTCTAGTGAATCTAATGAATTACTACAGTGGTTGAATAGAGCTATTTACTGTGTGCCAACACTACCTCTTAAGAACACAACTAATGATCTCAAACACATTAACAGAGCGTGAAATTCCAAGGCACGCCTGTTAATTCCGGGTAAAAACCATTCCAGGTGACAACCTCATGAAACTATGATGACATGGCAATAGGTTTTCTCCTATCCAAGCACTAACCAGACTCTGCTCAGCTTCTGAGACGAGATGAGATCTTGTGCAGGAGCAAAGGTGAAAAATATAAGATTGATTTGACCACCCTTTTTATGGCACTGCAGGCAACAATAAACTGCACAACAATTGCAGCATGGCAGTCCTGTTTCAGTTAAATTATTTTCTTGATTTTAGCTGATGGACAGCTAAAGCTTTACCAATGAAACAATTAAAAATATATCGAGGACACATTCCGTAAAGGGTTTGGCTATTTCTTGGCTCAGTCGCCATTGAATTCCCAGAGAGATAATAGGGATATTAATTATTCTGGTATGCGTGTGTGTGTGTGTGTGTGTATGTGTGCATGCATGTATGTCTAGGCTTGAAGAACAGGACAAACTAGTCACCGTAGAGGAACTGTACAGAAGAGCTGACTTGACAAAAAAGAAAAACAGAAAAACAATCTGGTTTAGCAATGAACAAAGATTGTGATTGTGTGATTGTGAGATTGAGTGGGTTTTTTTTGGGCTGATCCATTAAAGACATGTTGGTTGACCTGGTTTGGCCTCCTGGCTTGTGACTAATGATGCACCTGCTTTACACATTGAAATGGCACAATGCTAACCTTCAGGGCACAAGAAAAGTAATTAGTGGCCCTGGTGACACCACCTATCAGGGTCACGGGCCAGTCATTCTCAGTAGGGGTGTGCGATACTACAGAATTTGGTATCGTTCCTATACCAAGTAAATATAGTGCCAGTATAATACCAATACAGATACTTTTTACTTAAAAAAGCAGATTATCTACTTTTGTGTAGGAGAATGATTACTTCTATTGATTAATTCTTTACCCACGATCCGCATGCCATCTACTGTACACAAAGGGGAATTACACCCAGTGATCACATACCATTTCAGGCACACATACTAATAAACTATATATAGAAATGACGGTACAACAGTACATTGTGGTTCTAGTGTAAATTCCAGAAACATAACCCAAATGCTATAAAAACATCAACAGCAGTTTTCCAAGGCAACATAATAATTTAAATTTATGTTTGATAACAGCAGAACTTCTTCATTTATGTTATTTACACTATAAAAAGGAACTCTTTGTTTTAGTTAGTGTCTGGGCTGTTTTAAAATTTTAAGTTAAACAAAGACACTGAATTTCAGCCCCTTCATCAAGGTACCAAAGCAGAAGTATACTGACTCACTTCTGTAGCGATGTCTAGATGTAGAACTCCCATGCACCCTCCAGGACCGCGCTAAGGGTATAGAGCTGGTCCACAGTTCCACGACCAGGACGAAAACCACACTGCTCCTCCTGAATTCGAGGTTAGACAATCTTGTGGACCCTCCTCTCCAGGACCCCCGAAAAGATCTTCCCGGGTAAAGCTGAGGAGTGTGATCCCCCTATAGTTGGAGCACACCCTCCGATCCCCCTTTTTGAAGAGGGGAACCACCACCCCGGTCTGCCAGTCCAGAGGCACTGGCCCCGATGTCCACGCGATGTTGCAGAGACATATCAACCAAGACAGCCCCACAACATTCAGAGCCTTGAGGAACTCCGGGCGGACCTCATCCACCCCCGGGGCCTTGCCACCGAGGAGCTTTTTGACTACCTCGACGATCTCAGCCCCAGAGATAGGCGAGACCACCACAGGGTCCCCAGACTCTGCTTTCTCAGTGGAAGACATGCTGGTGGGATTTATTGGAGATTTTGCCACATAAATATTACTATATCTGGAACAATAGAAACATATAAAAACAAATCATTATTCCTGCGAAACTGGTTTGTCCATGCACTTCAGTGGGTTAATCCTCTTCAGTCCTAGTTGTGTGTTAATGTCATACTCTGAAGTCTGTGAGTCATGCTGTGAAGGTTCTTAGTCATCAAGCTAATTTTTCTTTGAGAAGAATTACATCTTGTTTTAGATCCATGAAGAAGTTTCTTGAACTTCCAAACTGAATCGGAACTGAAGAAGCATCTTGCACGAGAGGTAAAATGTCAAATAAGAACAGATGAAGATTCAACTCTTCTCAAAGACATACTCTGAACTTTCAGACAAGAATGGTATTTCTATAATATGCTAGTTTTTTAAACAAACCCTTTATTTAAAAACCAAAACAGAAATTTCTTTTCCAAATGAAGTAATAATTTCTCTTCAGACATGGACTGGAAGAAAATCTGGTGCTTAGTTTCTAAATATCTGATTTTAAATCAATAAAACTTGCTCATCAGGTTGTTACTACAGCCATAGGTCTTCAGGGGGCAGCAATCCATAATGGGCAGTGTGGAGGGGGCGTGGTGCATCAGCTGCAGTGGAGAGGTGTGGAGAGGGCTCAGGAGAGCAGCACCAGGGGAGGTGATTAGCACACCTGCATCTAGTTGTCTAATCACTCTCCCCTTTTTAACACAGTAGCGTGCTGGAGCCAGCAGCACATGATCAAGAGTGTTGTGTCCACAGAGAATGGCTCAGAAGTGTGTGTGAATTGTGGTGTCTAATAACAGACCTAAAAACTGCTATACTTCTCTGAGCGTCTCTGCTGAGGAACTCGCGGTGGCATAGGATGCCACAATTGGCACCCAACATAAGCGGCAGACCCAGCTGTTGGAAACAATGGTGGCTCAGGTGGGGACAGCATCACCGGCCCCCTCACTCTCCGGAATCACCCTGCACAAAATAGCAGCACACGATGACCCCCAAACTTTTCTCGAAATGTTCGAGGCGACGGCAACAGCATGTGGCTGGCCGGGGGTGGAGTGGGCCTGCTTCCCCTGTTGTCAGGAAACGCACAAACGGCGGCGCTCGGCCTGCCGGCCCCCTCTCGAGGCCAATACAGGGAGATAAAAAGGGCCATCCTCGATCAACTGGGGTTCTCAGCGGAAGACCATTGCTGCAGGTTCCGGGGATCCAAGCTGGGACCTACAGACCGACCATTCATTTTTGCCCAGCAGTTGAAAGACACAGCGACCAGGTGGCTCCAGCCTGGGGATTCCACTGGTGGCGGCAGCTACTGGAGGAAGTGATCCTGGAGCAGTTCGTGGAGGGGTCCAGACTGCCACCTCAGACTGGGTGCACTGCCACCGCCCGGCGGACCTGGCAGAAGCCATTACCTTGGCCAAGGATCATCTGGCCATCCTCTCTTGGGGGCCGGCCCCTGAGGGTCGGCCAGCCCCGCACTAATTCTCCTTCTGTTCTCTCTCCTACCCAGTCTACCCAGCAGCTGATGGTGCTGCGCTCGACCCACAGAGGGTTCCTCAGGTGGCAGGGCAGGAGTGCTGGAGGTGTGGACAGGGGCGGCTGTGGCTCGGAGGCAGAGCGGATCGTCCAACAATTTAGAAGATCGGCGGTTCAATCCCAGGTTCAATCCCCTCCAATCTGCATGTCGAAGTGTCCTTGAGCAAGATACTGAACCCCAAATTGCTCCCGAAGGCTGCGCCATCGGTGTGTGAATGTGTATGAATGGTTCCTAAAACTGATGAGCAGTTGGCACCTTGCATGGCAGCCAATGCCATCAGTGTATGAATGTGTGTGAATGGGTGAATGAGATGTAGTGTAAAAGCGCTTTGAGTGGTCGGAAGACTAGAAAGGCGCTATATAAGTACAGTCCATTTACCATTTAGCCTGGTCACTTTCATTGTGAGTGCCCGCTCATGGAGGTGGGCCAGGTGATTCGGGTTGTCGGCCCTCCAGCACCCTTCCCCGTACAGGACGTACAGCGTTCTGGTAAGGATTCAGGGGGGTACACATCGGGCGATGGTGGACTCGGGCTGCATGTAGTCCGTAGTTCACCAGAATCTGATTCGACTCGGGGCTTTGTTGGAGGCAGGGTGGGTCGATATCAGATGTGTGCATGGGGACATTCACAGATACCCTTTAGTACCAGTAGAAATTCAGTTTAAGGGTAAAAAGCATAGTGTAAAGGCGGTAGTTAGTTCCCGCCTGGCACACCCCCTAATTTTGGGTACTGATTGGCTGGGGTTTGATAAACTAGTGTGGCAGTGTGTGGGGGTGCGTTCATGGTCAACAGGGACATGGGATATGTGCGCTGTGCTCAGTGGTGACACAAGGTTGTCTGACACTGCAGGCAAGGAGGGGGAGCTGGCGGTGCCTTGACAGGAGGCTCTGCAGGTTCCGTTGTTTGACTCCATCGAAGATTTTCCACTTGAACAGTCACGTGATGATACTCTATGCTTGCCTTCGACCAAGTGATAAAAATTGATGGTCACATGGTGCGCCCTGATGCAGCATTAACATATCCACACTTTTCATTGCGTAGGGACAGACTATACAGAGTGAGTCGTGACACTCAGACAGATGAAATAATTACCCAGTTGATGGTACCAAAAGCTGCCGGGAAATTATAGTTATTCAGGCGGCTCATTATAACCCGATGTCTGGACATATGGGGTGTGATAAGACACTGAACCGTGTAATGGCCCGATTCTATTGGCCAGGCATTCGGGCAGACGTGCGACGCTGGTGTCGTCCTGCCTTCGCCAGTTGGTTAACCAACCGGCCATCCGAGCGCCATAGCGCCCTATTACCATTGATTGAGGTCCCATTCCTATAGTTTCCAAAGTAGATTGGGAGCCAGAGCTTTCTATCAGGCTCCTCTTCTGTGGAACAAACTACCATTCCAGGTTCGGGAGCAGACACGGTCAACACTTTTAAGTAGACTTAAGACTTTCCTTTTGATAGAGCTTATAGTTAGGGCTGGCTCAGGTCATCCCTTAGTTATGCTGCCATAGGACTAGACTGCCGGGACTCTCCTCCCTCTCTCTCTCTCTCTCTCTCTCCTCTCTCCTCCTCTTTCTCTCTCACCATCAGTGGACATACATGTCTCATTAATGCATGCTACTAACCGAACTTCCCCGGAGTTTTTGTGCTCTGTCGTCCAGCAGGTTCTCGTGGATCGTGGCTGCTGCTGTGATCCTGCGTCCACTACATATATTATTACTGTCATTATTGCTACCATATCTGCTACTGTGGTCATTTTATCATTCATTGTAATTCATTGTCATTTTATCAGTCATTGTAATTGTACAATATGTTTGTGTTGACTTGTTCTGTACATGTGACATCTATTGCGTCTGTCCGTCCTGGGAGAGGATCCCTCCTCTGTGGCTCTTCCTGAGGTTTCTTCCACCTTTTTCCTGTTAAAAGGGTTTTTGTGGGCAAGTTTTTCCTCACTCGACAGAGGTGTCACTCCCTGTACAGATTGTAAAGCCCTCCGAGGCAAATGTACTTTGTGACTTTGGGCTATACAAATAAAATTTGATGATAATGATGATTTGAGCGTATTGGGATGGACTTCATCTGGCCATTTCACCGGAGCTCCTCTGCTGTTTGCAGTGCGCAAGGTACCCCCACGGGATTTTCTCCCTTTGAACTGCTGTTCGGCAGAAAACCACGCAGGGTTTTGGACCTGGTTAAAGAAAGCTGGGAGGAAGGTCCAAGCCCCAGTAAAAACAAAGTTCAATATGTCCTGGACCTGAGAGCAAAACTCCACACACTGAGACAGTTATCATGTGAGAATTTGCTCCAGGCCCAGGAACGTCAAACAGAGGATCTAGGTTAAGACAATTTTCACCAGGAGATAAAGTGCTTGTATTACTGCCATCATCTAACTCCAAATTACTCGTGTATTAGCAAGTGGCAAGGTCCCTTTGTAGTCACACGACGAGTGGGTGACGTTGCTTATGAGCTTGTGCAATCTGACAGGGGAGGAGTGACACAGATTTATCACCTCAACCTCCTTAAAGCTTGGAGAGAGGCTGAGTTTCCCTGGTGACGGCGATTGAAGAGAGATGAGATGGGGCCTGAGGTACCAAAACTGGCCAATCCTGCCTCGCTCCTTTGTGAAAACAACCTCTCACCATCCCAAAGAGCAGATATAGCCAAGTTGCAGCAGCGTTACGCTGATGTGTTCTCTCCCCTGCCAGGACGCACCATGTGGAAACTCACCCAGGCATAACACTGCGTTCACGGCCCTATCGGTTACCTGGGCACAAGAGAAAGGTTCAGGCAGAATTGAAAGCTATGTTGGAGATGGGTGTAATAGAAGAGTCCAACAGTGCCTGGTGTAGCCCCATCCTTCTTGTAGTCAAAAAGGTTTGTACCAATTTTTTACACTTCCATTCGGGTTGTTTGGCGCCCCAGCCACATTTCAACGCCTAATCAATCGGGTGCTGCGCCTGCATTCTGCATATGCTGCCGCCTACCTGGATGTTATCATCCACAGTAACACCTGGGCGGAGCATGTGCAGCAGGTGGCCGCGGTGCTCGAGTCACTGAGGCAGGTGGGGCTCACGGCCAACCCAAAGAAGTGTGCAGTTGGACGGATGGAGGTACTGTATCTGGGATACCACTTGGGTGGTGGGCAGGTGCGTCCACCGGTAGACAAGACAGCAGCGATTGCAGCCTGCCCAAGGCCCCAAGACCAAAAAACAGGTGCGGCAGTTTTGGGGGCTGGCCGGCTATTACCGGCAATTTATTCCCAACTTCGCAAAGCTGACAGCCCCTTGACCGACCTCACCTGAAAGGGTGCCTCAGATCCAGTCCAGTGGACGGAGTAGTGCCAGGTGTCGCTTGAGAGGGTAAAGCAGACCCTCTGTGGGGAGCCTCTTCTCCACACAGCTAACTTTTCTCTCCCTTTTGTCCTGCAGACTGATACAGAGGGCAGAGGGCTGGGGGCTGTTCTGTCCCAACAGATGCGGGGCGTCGACCCCCTGGTTCTCTACATCACCCCGAAAGGGTGGCCAGGTACAGCACAGTCAAGAGGAGAGCCTGGCCATCCGGTAGGCAGTTGATGCTCTGCGGTACTACCTGCTGGGGCGCCCATTTACCCTCTGCTCGGACCATGTTCCCCTCCAGTGGCTCCACCGCATGAAAGATGCCAACGCACGGATCACCCGTTGGTATCTGGCTTTACAGCCGTTTAAGTTCAAGGTGATCCATAGGCTGGGGGCACAGATGGTTGTGGCCGACTTCCTTTCCCAGACGAACACACAAGGAGCACGGCAGCACATGATCGGAAGTGTTGTGTCCACCGAGAATGCCTCAGAAGTGTGTGAATTGTGGTGTCTAATAAAAGACATAAAAACTGCTATACTTCCCCAAGCGTCTCTGTTGAGGAACCAGGCAGCATGGGCAGCACCCTCAAACATCACAAGTGAGGGGGATGAGGAGAAAGATAGCAACACTTTGCACCTGCTATTTGCTGCCAGCCACTTCTGTCTGCATGTTTTCCAAATTCACCAAAAGGGTAGGGCCAAAAATGCCTCGGCGTTGAAATAGGGCCGGCGCCCAATTCTCCTTTTGGACTGGAGGCCAAACCTCAGGTTCCAAACGCTAATCATCCCCTCCTATGACAAATCCCAGGACAACTTGGACCCTCTCAAGCAAACTCTAAGCATCTCTATATGACATCATTTTCCAGAAAGGTATCATGTCCCAGGATCTTGGCATGTTCTAAAATGTTATACAATGCTTGCATATTGTGGAATGTTTGCATGTTCCTGAATGTTGTGATCGTACAGGATGTTCTCCGTTTGCATGTTCTTGAATGTTGCCATGTTCCGAAATGTTCCCATGATGAATGTTGTAATGTTCTAGAACAGGGGTCGGCAAATAGGTTTGGAACTGGGCCAATTTTTTTTCTAACAATTCCATCGCGGGCCATGACCGTGCTACTGGAAAAAAAAAGGTTTTCTATTTTTTCTATTCTATTAAAAATAAACATTATTTAACTTTAAAAATGCATTTAATTTAATTTAAAACATTAATTTGCTTCTATGTGCTGTTATTACGCCCACTGCTGCATCTCCTGGCATCTGTCATGAAACAGGCAACCTGCCCTAGCAACCTGCCGTAACTAATGTATACAGCAGCGCAGATCTGTTTCCCCATGCTGCTGATGTGCATTCACATTTTTTAATTAGGCTATTTGATATTTGAGTTGACCTTGTTTGGTTTTGTTTTTTTTTTATTTAATGAAACATATTTGTTCACGTTGTCCGTTGCAAGAGGGACACAGGACACTTTTATCTTCCACAGGTTACAGCGCGCCGTATTAGCATTCCAACCTGTGCGTCAAGTAAAGAGGCTGCAAGGATGTTCTGGCTGCTGTTTTGTCACATTACTTATCAGCTACTTTTCAATAAATGTTGTGAAATCTGCGGAGAGTTGTATTTTTGACAGAAAACATGAGGTTTAAAAGATATATTTCAAAAAATATATATATTTTAAAATAAATCAACGTCATCTAGCGGGCCAGATATAATTGATGGCGGGCCAGTTTTGGCCCGCGGTAGCTAATTGCCAGCCCCTGTTCTAGAATGTTGTCATGTTCCACAATGTTACTAACGTGACCCCATTCCGGAACATGATGTCATGTTCTAGAATGTTGTGATGATATGGAATGTTGCTATGTTCTGGAATGTTGTCATTTTCCTGAATGTTGTCCTGTACTTGAATGTTGTCATGTTACAGAATGTTGTCATGTTCTAGAATGTTAACATTCTGGGATATTACAACATTCCGGAACCTGATGTCATGTTCCGGAATATTGTCATGTTCCGGAATGTTGTCATGATATGGAATGTTGCCATGTTATGGAACGCTGTCATGTTGTCATGTTCGGGAATGTTGTCATGTTCTGGAATGTTGTAATGTTCTACAATATTGTGATGTTAATATTCCAGAACATGACAACATTCTGGTACATGATGTGATGTTTTCAAATGTTGCCGTGTTCCTGAATGTTGTCATGTTCCGGAATGTTGTCATGTTCTAGAAAGTTAACATTATGGAACCATCCTGCATTCTAGGACATACCATGTATACACAGTAAACTCGGCAGTACACATTTACTGAGTGCTAGCACAATATACTGGGTAGTACACATATTTACTGAGTGTACGCACAGTATACTGGACAGTACACATATTTACTAAGTGCATGCACAGTATACTGGGCAGTACACGTTTACTGAATGTACGCACAATATACTAGGCAGTACACATACTTCCTGAGTGTACGTGCAGTATAATGGACAGTACACACATTTACTGAGTGTACATACAGGCGCAGTATACTGGGCAGTACACATAGTTACTGAGATGACGCACAGTAAACTAGGCAGTACACATAGTTACTGAGACTACGCACATTTACTGAGTGCACACAGCGCACTATACTGGGCAGTACACATATTTACTGAGTGTATGCACAGTATACTGGGCAATACACATATTTACTGAGTGCGTGCATACTGGCAGTACACACATTTACTGAGTGCACGCACAGGCGCAGTATACTGGGCAGTACACATATTTACTGAGTGTACACACAGTATACTGGGCAGTACACATATTTACTAATTGCACGCGCAGGCGCACTATACTGGGCAGTACACATATTTACTGAGTGTATGCACAGTATACTGGGCAGTACACACATTTACTGAGTGCACGCACAGGCGCACTATACTGGGCAGCACACATATTTACTGAGTGTATGCACAGTATACTGGGCAGTACACATATTTACTAATTGCACGCAGCATACTGGGCAGTACACATATTTACTGAGTGCACGCACAGGCGCAGTAGACTGGGCAGTACACATAGTTACTGAGTGCACGTACAGGCGCAGTAGACTGGGCAGTACACATGTTTACTGAGTGCACGCACAGGCGCAGTATACTGGGCAGTACACATACTTATTGAGTGTACGTGCAATATACTGGGCAGTACATATATTTACTGAGTATACACGCAGTATACTGGGCAGTACACATAGTTACTGAGTGTACGGGCAGTATACTGGGCAGTACACATAGTTACTAAGTGTACACGCAGTATACTGGGCAGTACATATTTACTGAGTGCAAAGACAGGCACAGTATACTAGGCAGTACACATATTTACTGAGTGTACACGCAGTATACAGATTTACTGAGTGCATGGACAGGCGCAGTATACTGGGAAGTACACATATTTACTGAGGGTGTGTGCAGTATACTGGGAAGTACACACATTTACTGAGTGCATGCACATTATACTGGGCAGTACACATTTACTGAGTGCACGCACAGGCGCAGTAGACTGGGCAGTACACATATTTACTGAGTGCACGTACAGGCGCAGTATACTGGGCAGTACACATAGTTACTGAGTGCGCACAGTATACTGGGCAGTACACACATTTACTGAGTGCACGCACAGGCGCAGTATACTGGGCAGTACACATATTTACTGAGTGCACGCACAGGCGCACTATACTGGGCAGTACACATATTTACTGAGTGTATGCACAGTATACTGGGCAATACACATATTTACTGAGTGCACGTGCATTATACTGGGAAGTACACACATTTAATGAGTGCACGCACAGGCACAGCATACTGGGCAGAACACATAGTTAATGAGTGTACACGCAGTATACTGGGCAGTACACATATTTACTGAGTACACGCAATAGCGCAGTATACTGGGCAGTACACATATTTCCTTAGTGTATGTGCAGTATACTGGGCAGTACACATATTTACTGAGTGTACACGCAGTATACAGATTTACTGAGTGCATGGACAGGCGCAGTATACTGGGCAGTACACATATTTACTGAGGGTGTGCGCAGTACACTGGGAAGTACACACATTTACTGAGTGCATGCACATTATACTGGGCAGTACACATTTACTGAGTGCACGAGGCGCAGTATACTGGGCAGTACACACATTTACTGAGTGCACGCACAGGCGCAGTATACTGGGCAGTACACATAGTTACTGAGTGTATGCACAGTATACTGGGCAGTACACACATTTACTGAGTGCACGCACAGGCGCAGTATACTGGGCAGTACACATATTTACTGAGTGCACGTGCATTATACTAAGCAGTACACATATTTACTGAGTGTACGCGCAGTATACTGGGCAGTACACATATTTACTGAGTGCACGTGCATTATACTGGGAAGTACACACATTTAATGAGTGCACGCACAGGCACAGCATACTGGGCAGAACACATAGTTAATGAGTGTACACGCAGTATACTGGGCAGTACACATATTTACTGAGTACACGCAATAGCGCAGTATACTGGGCAGTACACATATTTCCTTAGTGTATGTGCAGTATACTGGGCAGTACACATATTTACTGAGTGCACGCACATTATACTGGGCAGTACACATTTACTGAGTGCACGCACAGGCGCACTAGTACACAGTTACTGAGAGTATGCGCAGTATACTGGGTAGTACACACGTTTACTGAGTACACGTACAGGTGCAGTATACTGGGCAGTACACATAGTTACTAAGAGTATGCACAGTATACTGGGCCTTACACACATTTACTGAGTGCGCGCACAGTATACTGGGCAGTACACATATTTACTACTTGCACGCACAGGCACAGTATACTGGGCAGTACACATATTTACTGAGTGTATACACCTGGCGCAGTATACTGGGCAGTACACATATTTACTGAGTGTATGCGCAGTATACTGGGCAGTACACATGTTTACTGAGTGCACGCGCATTATACTGGGCAGTACACATAGTTACAGAGTGCACGTACAGGCGCAGTATACTGGGCAGTACACACATTTACTGAGTGCACGCACAGGCGCAGTAGACTGGGCAGTACACATAGTTACTGAGTGCACGTACAGGCGCAGTAGACTGGGCAGTACACATGTTTACTGAGTGCACGCACAGGCGCAGTATACTGGGCAGTACACATACTTATTGAGTGTACGTGCAATATACTGGGCAGTACATATATTTACTGAGTATACACGCAGTATACTGGGCAGTACACATAGTTACTGAGTGTACGGGCAGTATACTGGGCAGTACACATAGTTACTAAGTACACGCGGTATACTGGGCAGTACATATTTACTGAGTGCAAAGACAGGCACAGTATACTAGGCAGTACACATATTTACTGAGTGTACACGCAGTATACAGATTTACTGAGTGCATGGACAGGCGCAGTATACTGGGCAGTACACATATTTACTGAGGGTGTGCGCAGTATACTGGTAAGTACACACATTTACTGAGTGCATGCACATAATACTGGGCAGTACACATTTACTGAGTGCGCACAGGCGCAGTAGACTGGGCAGTACACATATTTACTGAGTGCACAGGCGCAGTATACTGGGCAGTACACAGTTACTGAGAGTGCGCACAGTGTACTGGGCAGTACACACATTTACTGAGTGCACACAGGCGCAGTATACTGGGCAGTACACATAGTTACTGAGAGTCGCACAGTATACTGGAAAGTACACATATTTACTGAGTGCACACATTACACTGGGCAGTACACATTTACTGAGTGCACGCACAGTATACTGGGCAGTACACATATTTACTGAGTGTACGTGAAGTATACTGGGCAGTACACATTTACTGAGTGCATGTACAGGCGTAGTATATTGGGCAGTACACACATTTACTAAGTGCACGTACAGGCGCAGTATACTGGGCAGTACACATAGTTACTGAGAGTACACACATTTACTGAGTGCACGCACAGGCGCAGCATACTGGGCAGTACACATATTTACTGACTGTACACGCAGTATACTAGGCAGTACACATAGTTACTGAGAGTAAGCACGGTATACTGGGCAGTATACGCATTTACTGAGTGCACGTACAGGCGCAGTATACTGGGAAGTACACATAGTTACTGAGAGTACACACAGTATACTGGACAGTACACATACTTACTGAGTGCACGCGCGGTATACTGGGCAGTACACATTTACTGAGTGCACGCACAGGCGCAGTAGACTGTGCAGTACACATAGTTACTGAGAGTATGCACAGTATACTGGGCAGTACACACATTTACTGAGTGCACGCACAGTATACTAGGCAGCACACATATTTACTGAGTCTACACGCAGTACACTGGGCAGTACACATATTTACTGAGTGCATGCGCGGCGAGTATACTGGGCAGTACAAAAATACACTGAGTGCACGCACAGTATACTGGGAAGTACTGAATGTACAGTGAGTAATATACTGAGCGTACAGGCAGTACTTCCCAGTATACTGGGCCTGTGTGTACACTTAGTAAAAATGTGTACTTCCCAATGTACTGCATGTACAATCAAGAAATGTGTCTACTGCCCAGTATTTTGCACGTACAGTCAGTAAATATGTGTACTGCCCAGTATACAGGACGTACAGTTAGTAAACATGTGTACTGCCCAGTGTACTGCACGTAATGTTAGTCAGTATGAGTACTGCCCAGTATACTGTCCGTGCACTCAGTAAATATGTGTACTGCCAAGTATACTGTGCGTACCCTCAATAAATATGAGTACTTCGCAGTATACTGTGCATGTGCGTACATTCAGTAAATATGTGTACTGCCCAATATACTGCGCCTACGCATGCACTTAGTAAATATGAGTACTGCCTTGTATCCTGCGCGTACACTCAGTAAATATGAGTATTACCCAGTATATTGCGAGTGCACTCAGTAAATATGTGTACTACCCAGTACTGCGTGCACTCAGTAAATATGTGTACTGCCCAGTATACTGTGCATGCACTCAGTAAATGTGTACTGCCCAGTATACTGTGTGCACTCAGTAAATGTGTACTGCCGGTATACTGCTGCCTGTCTGTGCACTCAGTAAATGTGTGTGTAGGATACTGAGAAGTACACATATTTACTGAGTACACACGCAGTATACTGAGCAGTACACATATTTACTCAGTGTATGCACAGTATACTGGGCAGTACACATATTTACTGAGTGCCAGCCAATATAATAAGGCGTCCAGGAGGCATCCTCACTAGATGCCCCAGCCACCTCAACTGGTTCCTCTCGATGCGGAGGAGCAGCGACTCTACTCGAGCTCCCTGCGGATGGCGAGCTTCTCACCTATCTCTAAGGGAGAGCCCAGCCACCCTGCGAAGGAAGCTCATTTCGGCGCTTGTATTCGCGATCTCATTCTTTCGGTCACTACCCAAAGCTCATGACCATAGGTGAGGGTAGGAGCGTGACCGACCAGTAAATCAAGAGCTTGTCTTTCGGCTCAGCTCCTTCTTCACCATGACGGATCGGTGCAGAGTCCGCATTACTGCAGAAGCTGCACCAATCCGCCGGTCAATCTCCCGCTCCATCCTTCCCTCACTCGTGAACAAGACCCCGAGATACTTGAACTCCTCCACTTGAGGCAGGATCTCATCCCGACCCGGAGGCTGCACTCCACCCTTTTCGGCTGAGAACCATGGCCTCGGATTTGGAGGTGCTGATTCTCATCCCAGCCACTTCACACTCGGCTGCGAACCGTTACAGAGAGAGCCGAAGGTCATGCTCCGATGAAGCCAACAGGACCAGATCATCCGCAAAAAGCAGCAACCCAATCCTGAGGCCACCGAACCGCAGCCCCTCAACGCCCTGGCTGCGCCTAGAAATTCTGTCCATAAAGGTTATGAATAGAACCGGTGACAAAGGGCAGCCCTGGCGGAGTCCAACTCCCACTGGAAACAAGTCCGACTTACTGCCGGCGATGCGGACCAAGCTCTGGCACCGGGAGTAGAGGGACAGGATAGCGGATAGCGGGGTCCGGAACCCCATACTCCCGGAGCACCCCCCCACAGGACTCCCCGAGGGACACGGTCGAACGCCCTCTCCAAGTCCACAAAGCACATGTAGACTGGTTGGGCGAACTCCCATGCACCCTCCAGGACCGCGCTAAGGGTATAGAGCTGGTCCACAGTTCCACGACCAGGACGAAAACCACACTGCTCCTCCTGAATCCGAGGTTCAACAATCTTGCGGACCCTCCTCTCCAGGACCCCCGAAAAGACCTTCCCGGGGAGGCTGAGGAGTGTGATCCCCCTATAGTTGGAGCACACCCTCCGGTCCCCCTTTTTGAAGAGGGGAACCACCACCCCGGTCTGCCAGTCCAGAGGCACTGCCCCCGATGTCCACGTGATGTTGCAGAGACGTGTCAACCAAGACAGCCCCACAACATCCAGAGCCTTGAGGAACTCCGGGCGGACCTCATCCACCCCCGGGGCCTTGCCACCGAGGAGCTTTTTGACTACCTCGGTGATCTCAGCCCCAGAGATAGGCGAGACCACCACGGGGTCCCCAGACTCTGCTTCCTCAGTGGAAGACGTGCTGGTGGGATTGAGGAGGTCTTCGAAGTATTCCCCTCACCGACCCAAGACGTCCCTAGTCGAGGTCAGCAGCACACCGTCCCCACTGAATACAGTGTTGACAGTGCACTGCTTCCCCCGCCTGAGCCGTCGGATGGTGGTAAAGAACCTCCTCGAAGCCATTCGAAAGTCGTTCTCCATGGCCTCACGGAACTCCTCCCATGCCTGAGTTTTTGCCTCCGCAACCGCCGAGGCCACGTTCCACTTGGCACGTCGATACCCCGTCAGCTGCTTCAGGAGTCCCACAGGCCAAAAAGGTTCTGTAGGACTCCTTCTTCAACTTGACGGCATCCCTCACCGCCAGGGTCCACCAGCGGGTTCGGGGGCTGCTGCCACGACAGACACCGACCACCTTACGGCCACAGCTCCGGTCAGCTGCCTCGACAATGGAGGCATGGAACAAGGTCCACTCGGACTCAATGTCCCCCGCGTCCCCCGGAACGTGAGTGAAGCTCTCCCGGAGGTGCGAGTTTGAAGCTCTTTCTGACAGGAGATTCAGCCAGACGTTCCCAGCAGACCTGCACAGAACGTTTGGGCATGCCAGATCTGACTGCCATCCTCCCCCACCATCGGAGCCAACTCACCACCAGGTGGTGATCAGTTGACAGCTCCACCCCTCTCTTCACCCGAGTGTTCAAAACATGTGGCCGCAAGTCCGACAACATGAACACAAAGTCGATCATCGAACTGTGGCCAAGGGCGTCCTGGTGCCAATCGCACATATGGACACCCTTATGCCTGAACATGGTGTTCGTTATGGACAATCCATGACAAGCACAGAAGTCCAATAACAGAACACCACTCGGGTTCAGATCAGGGGGGCCGTTCCTCCCAATCACGCCCCTCCAGGTCTCACTGTCGCTGCCCATGTGAGCATTGAAGTCCCCCAGGAGGACGAGGGAGTCCCCAGAGGGAGCGCTTTCCAGCACCCCCTCCAAAGACTCCAAAAAGGGTGGGTACTCTGAACTGCCGTTCGGTGCATAGGCAGAGATGACAGTCAGGACCCGTCCCCCCACCCGAAGACAAAGGGAGGCTACCCTCTCGTCCACCGGGGTGAACCCCAACGTACAGGCACCAAGCCGAGGGGAAACAAGTATTCCCACCCCCGCCCTGCGCCTCTCGCCGGGGGCAACTCCAGAGTGGTAGAGCGTCCAACCCCTCTCAAGGAAACTGGTTCCAGAGCCCACGCTGTGCATCGAAGCTGCCCAGTATACTGCGCGTACACTCAGTAACTATGTATACTGCCCAGTATACTGCGTGTACACTCAGTAAATATGTGTACTGCCCAGTATACTTCATCTGCACTCAGTAAATATGTGTACTGCCCAGTATACTGCCCCTTTGCATGCACTCTGTAAATATGTGTACTGCTCAGTATACTGCGCGTGCACTCAGTAAATGTGTGCTGCCCAGTTTACTGCGCCTGTCCGTGCACTCAGTAAATGTGTGTGTAGGATACTGGGCAGTACACATATTTACTGAGTGTACAGGCAGTATACTGGGCAGTATACATATTTGCTCAGCGTATACACAGTATACTGGGCAGTACACATATTTACTGAGTGCCAGCCAATATACTGGGCAGTATACATATTTACTGAGTACACGAGAAGTGTACTGGGCAGTACATTACTGAGTGGGCGTAGTATAGTGGGAAGTACACATATTTACTGGCTGCGCGCAGTATACTGGGCAGTACACATATTTACTGAGTACACGAGAAGTGTACTGGGCAGTACACATTTTTACTGTGTGCACAGACGCAGTATACTGGGCAGTACACATTACTGAGTGGACGCGTAGTATAGTGGGAAGTACACATATTTACTGGCTGCACGCGCAGTATACTGGGCAGTACTCATATTTACTGAGTGCACTCGCAGTATACTGGGCAGTACACATGTTTACTGAGTGCACGTACAGGCGCAGTATACTGGGCAGTACACATATTTACTGAGTGTACGCGCAGTGTACTGGGCAGTACACAGATTTACTGAGTGTACACGCAGTATACTGAGCAGTACTCATATTTACTGAGTATACACGCAGTATACTGGGTAGTACACATATTTACTAAGTCCATGCACAGTAAACTGGGCAGTACACATATTTATTGAATGTGCGCTAGGCGCAGTATACTGGGCAGTACTCATATTTACTGAGTGCATGCACAGTATACTGGGCAGTAGATATATTTAATGAGTGCTCGCACATGCGCAGTATACTGGGCAGTGCAAAAATATACTGAGTGCATGCACAGTATACTGGGAAGTACTCATATTTACTGAGTGTACAGTCAGTAATATACTGAGCATACAGACAGTAATGCCCAGTATACTGTGCCTGTGCGTGCACTCAGTAAATATGTGTACTGCCCAATATACTGCATGTACAATCAAGAAATGTGTGTACTGCCCAGTATTTTGCACGTACAGTCAGAAAATATGTGTACTGCCGAGTGTACTGCGCGTACATTTAGTAAATATGAGTACTGCCCAGTATACTGCGCGTGCACTGAGTAAATATGTGTACTGCCCAGTATCCTTCGCGTGCACTCAATAAATATGTGTACTGCCCAATATGCTTAGCATACATTCAGTCAATATATGTAATGCCCAGTATACTGCACGTAAACTCAATAAATATGAGTACTGCTCAGTATACTGCACGTGTGCATACATTCAGTAAATATGTGTACTGCCCAGTATACTGCGCGTGACTTAGTAAACATGTGTACTGCCCAGTATACTGCGGGTGAACTCAGTAAATATGTGTACTCCCCAGTACACTGCACATGAACTCAGTAAATATGTGTACTGCCCAGTATACTGCGCGTACACTCAGTCAATATATGTAACACCCAGTACACTGCGCGTACACTCAATAAATATGAGTACCGTGCAGTATACTGCGCGTGTGTGTACATTCAGTAAATATTTGTACTGCCTAGTATGCTTCGCGTGCACTCAGTAAATATGTGTACTGCCCAGTATACTTCGCGTGCATACACTCAGTAAATATGTGTACTGCCCAGCATACTGCGCAAGCACTGAGTAAATATGTGTACTGCCAGGTATACTGTGCGTGTACTCAGTAAATATGTGTACTGCCTAGTATACTGCGCGTACAGTTAGTAAATATGAGTACTGGCCGGTATACTGCGCGTGGACTGAGGAAATATGTGTACTGTCCAGTATACTGCGTGTGCACTCAGGAAATATGTGTACTGCCCAGTATACTGCACGTACATACAATCAGTAAATATGTGTACTGCCCAGTATACTGCGTGTGCACTCAGGAAATATGTGTACTGCCCAGTATACTGCGCGTGAACTCAGTAAATATGTGTACTGCGCAGTATACTACGCGTGCACTTAATAAATTTGTGTACTGCCCAGTAAACTGCGCGTTAACTCAGTAAATGTGTGTACTGCCCAGTATACTGCGCATACACTCAGTAACTATGTGTACTGCCCAGTATACTGCGAATGTGCGTACACTCTGTCAATATGTACTGTCCAGTATACAGTGCGTGAACTCAGGAAAAATTTGTACTGGTCAGTGTACTGCGGGTGAACTCAGTAAATATGTGTACTGCCCAGTATACTGCACGTACATACAATCAGTAAATATGTGTACTGCCCAGTATACTGTCCGTGCACTCAGTGAATATGAGTGCTGCTATTGGACAGTACACATATTTACTGACTGCAGCAGTATACTAGGCAGTACTCATATGTACTGACTGTATGCAGCCGCAGTATACTAGGGAGTACTCATGTTTACTGAGTGTACGCGGTATGCTGGGCAGTACACATATTTACTGAGTGTATGTATATACTGAGCAGTACGCCTATTTACTGAGTATACACGCAGTATACTGGGTAGTACACATATTTACTAAGTCCATGCACAGTAAACTGGGCAGTAACCATATTTATTGAGTGCACTCGCAGTATACTGGTTAGTACACATATTTATTGAATGTACGCACAGGCGCAGTATACTGGGCAGTACTCATATTTACTGAGTGCATGCACAGTATACTGGGCAGTAGATATATTTAATGAGTGCTCGCACATGCGCAGTATACTGGGCAGTGCAAAAATATACTGAGTGCATGCACAGTATACTGGGAAGTACTCATATTTACTGAGTGTACAGACAGTAATGCCCAGTATACTGTGCCTGTGCGTGCACTCAGTAAATATGTGTACTGCCCAATATACTGCATGTACAATCAAGAAATGTGTGTACTGCCCAGTATTCTGCACGTACAGTCAGTAAATATGTGTACTGCCCAGTGTACTGCGCGTACAATTAGTAAATATGAGTACTGCCCAGTATACTGCGCGTGCACTGAGTAAATATGTGTACTGCCCAGTATCCTACGCGTGCACTCAATAAATATGTGTACTGCCCAATATGCTTAGCATACATTCAGTCAATATATGTAATGCCCAGTATACTGCACGTAAACTCAATAAATATGAGTACTGCCCAGTATACTGCGCGTGCAATGAGTAAACACGTGTCCTGCCCAGTATACTTAGCATACATTCAGTCAATATATGTAACACCCAGTACACTGCGCGTACACTCAATAAATATGAGTACCGTGCAGTATACTGCGCGTGTGTGTACATTCAGTAAATATTTGTACTGCCTAGTATGCTTCGCGTGCACTCAGTAAATATGTGTACTGCCCAGCATACTGCGCATGCACTCAGTAAATATGTGTACTGCCCAGCATACTGCGCAAGCACTGAGTAAATATGTGTACTGCCAGGTATACTGTGCGTGTACTCAGTAAATATGTGTACTGCCTAGTATACTGCGCGTACAGTTAGTAAATATGAGTACTGGCCGGTATACTGCGCGTGGACTGAGGAAATATGTGTACTGCCCAGTATACTGCGCGTGAACTCAGTAAATATGTGTACTGCGCAGTATACTACGCGTGCACTTAATAAATTTGTGTACTGCCCAGTAAACTGCGCGTTAACTCAGTAAATGTGTGTACTGCCCAGTATACTGCGCATACACTCAGTAACTATGTGTACTGCCCAGTATACTGCGAATGTGCGTACACTCTGTCAATATGTACTGTCCAGTATACAGTGCGTGAACTCAGGAAAAATTTGTACTGGTCAGTGTACTGCGGGTGAACTCAGTAAATATGTGTACTGCCCAGTATACTGTGCGTGCACTCAGTAAATATGTGTACTGCCCAGTATACTGCGCCTGTCGTACACTCAGTAAATATGTGTACTGCCCAGTATACTGCGCGTGAACTCAGTGAATATGAGTGCTGCTATTGGACAGTACACATATTTACTGACTGCACGCGCAGTATACTAGGCAGTACTCATATGTACTGACTGTATGCACAGCCGCAGTATACTAGGAGTACTCATATTTACTGAGTGTACTGCGCATACTGGGCAGTACATGTTTACTGAGTGCATGTAGGCGCAGTATACTGGGCAGTACACATATTTATGGAGTACAGCGCATTATACTTGGTAGTACACATTTACTGAGTGTGCGCATGCGCAGTATGCTGGGCAGTACACATATTTACTGAGTGTATCGCAGTATACTGAAATACGCCTATTTACTGAGTGTACGCACAGGCGCAGTATACTGGCTAGTACACATATTGAGTGCACACACACAATGTACTCAGCAGTACACAAATTTACTGAGTACACACGCAGTATATTAGGCAGTACACATATTTATTGAGTGTACGCATGTGCGGTATACTGGGCAGTACACACATTTACTGAGTGAACACACAGTATACTGGGCAGTATACATAATTACTGAAGGTACTCGCAGTATATTGGGCAGTACCCATATTTACTGAGTGCACGCGCAGTATACTGGGAAGTACACATCTTTCCTGAGTGCACGCGCAGTATACTTGGCAGTACACATATTTACTGAGTGCACGCGCAGTATACTAGGCAGTACACAAATTTACTGAGTGTACGAGGAGTATACTGGGAAGTACACATATTTCCTGAGTGCACTCGCAGTATACTGGGTAGTACATATATTTACTGAGTGCACGCGCAGTATACTGGGCAGTACACATATTTACCGAGTGCACGCACAGGCGCAGTATACTGGGAAGTACACATTTACTGAATGCACACACAGTATACTGGGCAGTACACATATTTACTGAGTGTACTCGCAGTATACTGGACAGTAAACATATTTACTGAGTGTACGCGCATTATACTGGGTATTACACATATTTACTGAGTGCACGAGGAGTATACTGGGCAGTACTTATATTTACTCAGTGTCTGCACAGGCGCAGTATACTGGGCAGTACACATTTACTGAGGGCACGCACAAGCGCAGTATACTGGGCAGTACTCATATTTGCTGAGTGCACACGCAGTATACTGGGCAGTACACATATTCACTGAGTGCACTCGCCGTATACTGGCTAGTACAGATATGTACTGAGTGTGCGCACGCACTGTATACTAACCAGTACTCATATTTACTGAGTGTACGCGCAGTATACTGGGAAGTACTCATATTTACTGAGAGCACATGTGCAGTATACTGGGCAGTACACATATTTACTGAGTGCACGAGGAGTATACTGTGCAATACTCATATTTACTGAGTGCACGAGTGTACTGGGCAGTACACATATTTACTGAGTGTACGCGCAGTATACTGGGCAGTACACATATTTACTGAGTGCACGAGGAGTATACTGTGCAGTACTCATATTTACTGAGTGTACACACAGTATACTGGGCAGTACACATATTTACTAAGTGTACGCGCAGTATACTGGGTAGTACTCATGTTTACTGAGTGCACCGCGAGTATACTGGGCAGTAGTCATATTTACTGAGTGTACACGCAGTATACTGGGTAGTACCATGTTTACTGTGTGTGCGCACGCGCAGTATACTGTGCAGTACTCATGTTTACTGAGTGCATGAGGAGTATACTGGGCAGTATTTATATTTACTGAGTGCACTCGCAGTATACTGGGCAGTACTCATATTTACTGAGTGTACAGTCAGTAATATACTGAGCGCACAGGCAGTACTGCCCAGTATATTGCACCTGTGCGTGCACTCAGTAAATATGTTTACTTCCCACGATACTGCATGTACAATCAAGGAACGTGTGTACTGCCCAGTATTCTGCGCATACAGTTAGTAAATATGTGTAATGCTCGTATACTGTGCTTGTGCGTACACTCTGTCAATATGTACTGTCCAGTATACAGCGCGTGCACTCAGGAAAAATTTGTACTGGTCAGTGTACTGCGCGTGAACTCAGTAAATATGTGTACTGCCCAGTATACTGCGCGTGAACTCAGTAAATATGTGTACTGCCCAGTATACTGCGCCTGTGCGTACACTCAGTAAACATGTGTACTGCCCAGTATACTGCGCGTGAACTCAGTAAATTTGTGTACTGCCCAGTATACTGCGCGTACACTCAGTAAATATGTGTACTGCCCAGTATACTGCGCGTGAACTCAGTAAATATGTGTACTGCCCAGTATACTGTGCATGAACTCAGTAAATGTGTACTGCCTAGTATACTGCACGTACAGTCAGTAAATATGTGTACTGCCCAGTATACTGCGCGTGAACTCAGTAAATGTGTACTGCCTAGTATAGTGCGTACAGTCAGTAAATATGTGTACTGCCCAGTATACTGCGCGTGAACTCAGTAAATATGTGTACTGCCCAGTATACTGCGTGTGAACTCAGTAAATATGTGTACTGCCCAGTATACTGCGTACAGTCAGTAAATGTGTACTGCCCAGTATGCTGCGTGATCTCAGTAAACATGTGTACTGCCGAGCATTCATTTCAAACAAAGCTTCTTTTAAACAGAAAGTGTCTTTGATCAAAATCACGTCACAAAAAATAAGAATAAAATTTGCTGACCTGTCCGTCGACCTCATCGCTGTGCCAGGACACCAGTTGACAGGTTGAGTCTCCTGCATCAAAAGACAAGCAGTTAAACACAGACAGCAGACAACAATCTGATCTTCAGTTGACAGTTAAATATCAGCGCTGAGGAGACCACAGACAATCTCCTGGAACAGGAGGTGGGAACAGGTGGTTCAGACTATGTTTGTAATACGTTGTGTTAACGTTTTCATGTGCACTATGGGTATCGCTATATACCAGTATTGGCCATAACTGTGATATTTACTGAAATGAAAGATTCAAATCATATTTAGAATACACATCTAATAATGTCTTGTCAGTAATCCAGCTCATCGTTTCTTTGTGTAGCTTTGGTTACAAACTCAACTGAGAGAAGAAGAGACTAAACACTAATTAATTATATAATCATATAATAATATCAATATCCTGTGGTAACCGTTTAGTGAAAATCTAATACCAGCCCATTGTGTACGCCATTAGGTACGCTACGTGGGTACGTTGATGAAATCATGCATAATTAATAACGACATAAGCTCAAAACAATGTGTGCTTCTTGACAAATGACAGTCAGATGAAAGCACAGACAAACAACAGTCAGAACAATATTGATCTGTCTGCATCTTCAGCACAGTTAGTTCACATGTGAAACTTTTCCAGTGTGCTCTGACTGTACCTGCATGTTTCTATGTGACCATTCAAATCAACTGAAATTTAAATGATACTTTTTAAAATAAATCAGAACATGTTTGCTCCTAAACGTTCCATCTCCATGGTGACAGAGAAAAATAGATTCTTGGTCTGATTCGAAATATGGAACGGTCGCCATCTTTTTCCATAAATGTTCATGATAAATGTGTATTGATGCCCTCAAATAAAATGAAAAGTATTTTTACATTACTACACAACTGTTGACACATTTTCCAGCTGTCCAGGACATTCAGTCATTTCTACCAGCTAATAATCATTTCACAGAGAAAACGTCACCAAAAGTGTTTTCCTAATAAGCCGGTTCAAATTCTGTCGATTTTCTATTTTTATATTCAACAATTGACATGAATTAAATATTATTTTTGTCCTGAAACTGATTTAGGACTTTCAGGAAGATGATTTCATAAATTTAAAAGATGTCTTACTTGTCAAATTGAAGATCCACCGCCTGACTCTGCTCAGCAGGGGCTCCGAAACAGGGGCTGTGTTAGAGGAAACTTTCCAGCAGGTCCATTTTTCTCTCTCTGGGTTTTTATTCAGCTCAGTCCAACAGTTTAACTTTCCAGTCCACTTCAACTTTCCGACAGAGACCTTTCTCTGCAGCCTAACTCATGTCCAGTCCAAGCTCGAATGAGCAGTTCCACAGAACTGCAGCGCTGAAGTCACCCAGGCCACGCCCCCTTTCTGTCTCCATGACTACCGATGCACGTGCATTAGTGTGATGGAGGTGTGTGCGTGTGTGTGTGTGCAGCAGGTGTTTCTGTCGATGAGTGATGTGTGTGATCTGTGATTGCTCCACAGACTGACAGAAACTCCTGATGTGTCTCACACACACACAGATGCTGGGTAGCTTGTTAACTTATATTAATACATACATTCATCTGAAAAGTACAGCATATTGCTGCCATGCCAGAAAGAAACAAACAGTAGTGTCATGCAACATCATGAAAGTTTCTTTGTTCTATCGGCTTCAGCAGTCTGACTTCACGTTATCACGCTCACAAAATTACCTCACCTTACTTTCATTAAAACAGGAGCACACAAGGTAACTTACATTTGGCGGACATGATGGCTGGACAGGAGGATGAAGACGGAGGGGAGTGGTAGCTGAACATCACATTTAGTGTGTGTGCAGTTGTCCCTGCAGATCATCATGAAGTTACCATAGCTTATTAATCATCCATCTTTTGCCATAACTTGTTGATATGACCATACCAGCGTAACAAACACTTCATTTGACTTCTGTGACAGGTCGACAATATTCATTTATTATTTGAATTCTGACGTTGATAATGAAGTCACATTTTTCACCGGGTTGTCCACGTTTATATTTCCAGCATGAAACAACACGGTCAGATGCATGTTTTGTAGTCCATCTCCTGAGGCCCGTTGCACAAAACGAGGATTAAGACATCCAGGATAAGTGACTGAGCCGAGCTCAGTGAATCCAAAACAAGAGCATCCAGGCTTAATTGGTTGCACAAAGATCAAGCCGGGATTAGCAGACACGGATTCATCAAGCCAGGTGAAACCTATCCTGGATAAGTGCGCGCTCGCGGCTCCCTCAAACAGACCCCGCCACCGATCACAGATTCACCGCCTGGAATGCGTAAGTTGTGCACAATTACGCACTCACCGCTTCAATGAAACATCACAATTACAATCCAAATAGTTAATTCGCATCTATGCAGTTGTACTCTGATTTTGAATCAGTTGAATTTTTTAATTGAAATGGACTGCAGATATGAGTGAAATTGTGTAAATGTAACTCCACCAGACTGTATAACTCTTTGATAAATAGATGAGCTAATAATAATAATAACTTTAATTTATATAGCGCCTTTCAAAGGACCCATGGTCGCTTGCTCACTGACTTCATTGTCTTTCCTTGCACTGAGTGTGGAGCAAATGTGTGGCCTTGCGCTTTTTTGCAAGTGGGGGCTTCCTGTACTCAGTGGGGGATGCAGAACAACTAAACAAGGCCACAATTTGCCGCACAATAAGGAGTGTGTGTCTGGCTATCAAAGCACTGTCAGATGTCTTCATCTTCTTCCCTGGCCACAGAAGACTCTGTGACATCAAAGAGGAGTTCTATAGGACTGCAGGTAAGAGCATCTACAAATTACAGGACAACTGTTAACAGTCATAGTAGGATACTCATTACTTTGTGTTACAGGTTTCCCCAATGTCATCGGTGCACTGGACTGCACACACATCAGGATGAAATCCCCCTCAGGTGCCCATGAGGCAGATTTTGTGAATAGTTGTGGCAAAATGGCCTGGCTCGGTCCATGACTCCAGAGTCTTTCGGACCTCTGAAATCTATCAGCGCCTATCACGAGGTGAGCCACACAACCTCTATTAATAACCACTTTTTACATCATGGCTGTGTCAAGAATGTCACTCTGTTTATGAGGTTGTAATGATGAGATTTTGTGTTGACAGGTGAATTCTCTGGTGTGTTGCTGGGAGACAGGGGGTATGCCTGCCAGCCATATCTCCAGACACCATTCACAGACCCCCAGAAAGCACAGCAGGCCTACAACCATGCCCATGCCAGGACCAGGGCCAGAGTGGAAATGACCTTTGGCCTCCTGAAGGCACGCTATCAGTGCCTGCACAGATTAAGGGTCAGCCCTTTGAGGGCATGTGACATTACTGTGGCCTGTGCTGTCCTCCACAATGTGGCCTGCCTGAGGAAGGAGAGGGCCCCCAGAGTGCCACCAGCCATGGACTGGGACAATCCCGCAATCTTCCCTGATGACGACAGTGGTCGGCTGGTGAGGGACTAATATGTGTTAAATTATTTTAGTTAATATGCATGCTCTAAATTTAAGTTATGTCCTGCAGTGGCAGAGGAATTTGTTTTTATTTAATTTAAATTGATTGGGCCTCTTATGATGATTGTGCTGTATACTGTGTGTATACAAGCTGCAGGGAGGCTACTGCATCCATTCATTTGATGTGTATGGATTTGTCCTGCATTTATTTCAGTGTGCAGACATGTGGGGTGTATTATATACAGACCTTTGAATGTGTATTTATCCTTGTGTTGTATAATATGCTTTGATTCTGTGCTTTCTATCTTGTAGAGTCACTGTGTGACTTCAGTTTTGAAAGGAGCTGATGGTTTACCTGTTTTGATTTATCCTTATTCAATAAAAGAACATAATGTTACACTTTGATGTGTATTTATATTTATATGGGATGTGTATTATATACGACAGAGTATTAGGGCCACACTGAGGAAGGGGGAAAAAAAAGCATTCTTTTTAAAGTCCTGATACTTCTGACAATGTGATGCTGATGTGCCAAAAGATGAAGTATCTCCTTGTTTGTGAAACCTATACTGAAGTACAATTCCATGAAATGCTCCACAGCCTCATTTTAACAACTCCCCTCCTCTAAAACAATGGCTTACAATATTATGACTTTATTCTTGTAAACTTATGACTTTATTCTCAGTCTTTTTTTTTTCTCTGGGGCCCTAATATTCCATTTTTTATATATAGCCTTAGAGTCTATGGGAAACTGTAAATGATCTAATGATTGCAACATCATCTAAAATCATCATTTATCCAAAAGATAGAAATTAATGATCACAAACGTTTAAATAATCATCAGTGGGTCTAGTTATGTGATAACAATGTGTAGTGTGCAGTGGAATAACTATTGGTTTCCGTTTGTGGTGACTGCTGACTGAGATAAGAGATGAGATTAAATAGATCCTGGAACTTGGCCTGCTCCAGACCAGGCTAACTCCACAGAATAAATCTCCATGGTAACTTATAACATATCCTACTGCCCCCTATCCTGCTTTTGTGCAACCGGATCCCGGATAAGTTGAGCCAGGATAACCAACATATCCCGGCTTAATCCCTTATCCTAGTTTTGTGCAACGGGCCCCTGTACTTTGTAGTTTTTAACCACAGCTCACATCAATCACACCCGCTGTCACATAATGACAAACACTGCAGTCGTCTTCTCTAAGCCCTAATTCTCCTTCACATCTTTCCTTGAACTCATGACATTTTCAATCGAGGTCAAGGAAAAGGAAAGGAAAGGACAAAGGGGTCATTTTTTGACTATTAGACTGTACTCGCTCTAGATACAGCCTTTCAGTCGCCATAGCTCTGCAGTTCCACCACTAGATGTCGCTAAATCTCCACACACTGCTCCTTTTAGTGTTGAGTTTCCTCCCCCCAGTTTGCAGAAACTCTTCATCCCTGAAGCAATAATTAACAATGTCCACACAGCCAGCTGAATAATAGGTCTTTTTTATTAACAGACATCATGAAAATGTCAACAGTAACAAAATTTTTTAGTCCATTAAAAAAAAAAAGTGGGTTGGATTGACAAGACTCCTCCCACAAAATAACTTAATGAGGGAGAGGGTAAAAGAAGGGAGGTTGTGCTCCGATGTACTTAAATGTTGCTGATATTCCCGCCTTCCTGTGGTATTGACTCATGTAATGCTTAAAGACGTAAGAACTGGCTTACAGCAGCTCAGTCTGTGCCCGTACAGTGGTGGTTGTCATGTAAGGAAGAGGGAATATCAGGCACATTATTTACACAGTATTAAAATGGGGGCATGTCACAAAGCAGGATCAGAGTTAGCCAACGAGCCTTCCTAAACACTCTGAAGGTTCACCTCAGAGGCCACACAGAAAGAATATCTGACTGCTAGTACACATACAAAGCTAGAGATTAAGTTTGTCTTTGTTCACTACCACACAAGCCACACATACCTAACATTGTGTTTTAATAGCATTATTAAGTCAGCAGGCTAATTTAGTGATCCATTTGATGGGACACCCCCCGAACAGGCTGGTAGGCAACACAAGCGAATAGAGAAACAGAAGCAGACACAAAAGAGTGAAGCACCATCAGAAAAACATGATAGTGAATAAAGAGAGAGGGAGGAAGGGGGAGTGGGGTTATATACAGGGGGGGCTGTCAGTGTGTGCCTTTGTCAACAATACGGGTCACCATGATTACATAGGTTTTTGCAAATCCAGCTGCTTAAAGAGGATTAAGGAGAAGGGCTTCCCTAAAGGAGTAGTGTGAGAGCAGGACTGTATGAGAGACAGCTGAGTCACAGCGTGAGGGGAAACGGGGTACAAAACATCATGTAGTCCTGCAGGCATGGCTGAACTCTGCTCCTGGTATTCTTTACCCTTACTTCCTTTGAGATAGACACAGGTGACGAGGGTGGAGGGACATGGACAGTGTTACTAGACAGGAGCCTTAATACACTGTAGTGTGTACATATGTGTGTGTGTGTGTGTGTGTGCTGTATATGCAGGTGTGTGTCTCCTCTGTGATGGTGTGTGTTTTTACATGGGTCTCCCTTATGGCAGCAGCTGTGTCCTAAGCCTCGCTCTCCCCAGCTGATGAGGTGTTCTGCGCCTCCTCCTCCAGAATGGGCACGATCAGGTTGTCCTTGGACATCAGGTTGTACTTCATGACGAAGCGCGTGAACCGGTGACACAGGAACGTTTCATTCTGTATGTCGCATGAAAATGAATATTATTATACTCATGTCTGTGTTAGAAAGTCTGAATCTGACCTAGCAAAGAGTGTGGAAGAGGAACAAACATCGAACTAAGAGCTTCTTAGGTGGAACGCGATGGCAGGATATTTCATACCTCATACTTGTCAAATATCTGGCGGTGATGGAAGTAGGCATGAGAGAATATCCTATAGATGCGACGACAGACAGAGCCCAGTTTGGCCACTGATGACTCTTTGATGCTCACCCTGCAGAGACGGACCAGACGATGGAAGCAGTGTGTAATTACATTCATAGAAACTGAAAGCTCGAGCCACGATAACAACAGACTCAAACTTTTCTTATTTATTTCCTGAAAATGACAATGCGACAAGCATACCCACTTCTCCCAACAATGGCCGGCTGTGGGGGGCTAAACATCTCTCAAGAGCTTTTATTTTAACACAACAGTGTCATCACTTTGTGTACAACACCATGAATGCCTCCAGAAGAGTGCACAGTTGTTTATCTGGTTTCCAGGAGCTAGGCCAAGCAGGGCTTTAAAAGCGAACAGTACGAGTTTGATATTAATGTTCCATCCAGTGTGTCAGATGACACTCTTTATAGATTAAACATAATGAACCTACAGAATGAGCAGCTGAAGCCGCAGCTCCCCACAGTGTTGCCGAGCTTAATAGTGAGTTACAGCTCGTTGTTCAGCTGTTTAGCTCTGTTTCTGGCCTCAGCTGTTTGAGTGTAAAACCTCTAAACACCCACTGTACACTACCTGCTTATCACCAAACAGCAGACAGACACAGTTAGAGACAAGCTGGTGAACATAAAGGAGCGTTTAGCAGCCAAGGAGTCAGATACTTCCCTCAAGAGTTGGTAGAGAAAAAAAGGTTCACCAAGCAGCCAGAAACTCAACTCTAATGTTGCTCCCTAACTGCTGCCAACTATTTGCCAACTACTGCAAGTTTGCCGTATCAACTGAAAGGTGGTAAATCAACATTGTTTTAACAGCCAAAAACACGGGTTACTGCAGGTTTAAAAGGAAGAGGACTGACCTGCTGGGGAAGTATTTGTTGCTATTGAGAAGACAGGCAGCTCCGTCCAGCGTGTGCCTGGTGTAATCAATGGCAGGGCACTGTAGGACCACACACACACACACACACGAACACACACACGTTTCTATGTGACCTCAGACAAAGGCAGAGATAAATAAATCATGCTTAGGGCTTCATGTGTGTGACAAACGTGAGGTTTGAGTGAATCAGTGTTGACTGACCTCTTTGGGTGTCTTGTGGGCAGCACATAAAAAGATCCACTGCTCTGTGGCTGTCATCTGGGTGCAGGTGTCTGGATGGCACTCACTCTGAAGGAGGAAAGACGAACATCACCACAGCTCAGATTTGACCTCTGAAGGACTCTTTAGAAGAACGTAGCTGTCTGCTGACAGCAGCTGTGATTGTGTCTGCACTGAACAGACTGTTGGTGTATTTGTTACAATCCTTTAGACCCTTAAAGTGCTCCTTATTTGGATATAGACTTTGGTACTGAGACAAAAATCTTTCAGACAGAAGCGGCTCACATCAGAACATTTCAAACTGTTTGTACATCGATCGATCACTGACCTGCAGTTTTACAGCTAATCCATTGAGCTCCAGACAGAACTGCCTACAAACAGGAAACAAGAGCACGGTTAGAACAAAACCACATGAGTGATTTCTGCTTCAGTAACCACGTGTCAGGTTTACAACTTATTTGAGGGCATCTACGTTCAGACCATCTATCCGCCGCTTCTATGGAAACAACATGTTTGACTGCAGCTCTGAAACTTTCCACAATTCAAAGTGTTCTCAGACATCTGAGACAAACAACAGACCCAAACTCATTTATGACAATAACCGGTGCTTAGCATGACTTCAAATCAGCTGAACACTGTAGCATTGGAATCACTGTTAGCTTGACAATGAGTCCTTTTAAATAGGAAAGCTGCCTGCCCTCACTCTGTATACAATGGATCATGGCTGTCTTTTCATTTCAAAATAAAAGTGAATTAAATGTTAGTCTTAACATGGGGAGTCTGCACTCCTGTATTTATCTTCAGATTTTAAGAAAACGTACCTGAGGTGCTCGTACTTCCACACCCCCTCATCCTGACCCTCTGGAGGTTCCAGGATTTTGTCGACGTTGGAGCAGTCTGATCTAATGTTCTGCTGAATGTACTGAAAGAGAACATCACACAGATACACACTTCAGGAGAGACCCTCACTCAGCCACAGCAACGTGCCCATCACCTTCATATAACCGTAACACTGATAATCTACAATGACTGTAATGATTCCAAAGTCAGGGTGCTTCTGGGAAACTAAAATAAAAGGATGAAGGCTACACAGCTGGAGGAAGATACATGAATATACCGTGTGATGAAACTACAGTGTCTTTAGTTGCAGTTGAAGAACAGTCCACCTTAGTGCGTCATTCTCTACATACGGTCTGTAAAGAAATCTTAATGCCATTCAAATGTGAAAGGTAGGAGGAGTCCACCTTCTGCACATAATGAAATCTAAAGTTCAGCTGAGGCTTCAACAGTCTGAACCCACTCTGGACCTCTTTGTTCGGGGATCTGCAAGAGCACACGTGCAGTGTGCCACTTCCTGTCAGTACAACAACAAACATGCTCTAACATTAACTGAACGTTGAGTATGAGAGGGGATCAGTATCTTCTGTAAAAACATCTGTCATAAGTCAAATAAAAATTCAAGAAAGTCACACAGAGTGAAATGTTCAGGTTCAACTTTAACTTTAGTCTTTGATAAAAAGAGTTTGTAACTACCATTAGCGAGGAGATTGCTGACATTAAAGATCAGTCAGCTAATAAACTGTCAGAGATTAGTCTGTTTTGAAAAAATATGATTGTTCTCATATCTATTTCTGTTCTTTATTTCAGTGGAGTAATAATAACAACAACATGAAGAGAAAATGTTGCACTAAGAACACTGGAAGATACTCCAGATTCGACTAACTCTGACTGCTGAAACCTCAAAAAAGAAAAAAAGAAAAAAGAAATGTCTCCACTGAGTAAGAACATGGACGTGACGCCCACCGCTCACATTGGAATAGTGTTAGTGCGATATCTCTCTGTGTAGCTCAAGTATGAGCAGGAAACATTCCTCCTGCTCTCTGTGTACATGTGGCCATGTGAATATTGTGTCAGGACACACCTGACAGAATGTAAACTTGTCATTCGGGTGGTTCATTGTCTCTCCTTATCTGACCCTTCACAATGAAAGCCTTTGTTTATGCTCAGATAATATTATTATTATTGATTATATTCAGGACTGTGGAAAAGGACCTTTAGTCGTATTTATCGTGGGCGGCTTTGGCGTAGAGGTAGAGCGGGTCGTCGACTAATCAGATGATCTAATCAGGTTCGATCCCCGGCTCCTCCAGTCTGCATGTCGAAGTGTCCTTGGGCAAGATGCTGAACCCCAAATTGCTCCTGTGCCATCAGTGTGTGAATGTGTGTGAATGGGTGAATGAGATATGTAGTGTAAAAGCACTTTGAGTGGTCGGAAGACTAGAAAGTGTTATATAAGTACAGTCCATTTACCACAGATATCACATTTATGATTATCAATAAAGTCATTTCCTTTGTAATTCTTTTTTTTTTTAGATCAACACACACACTCTGTAGGCAAGACTGTGGCAGACACACACATGACTCGACATGACATGACAACACACCTGTTGGACAGCCAGGGTGCTGTCCATCTCCTCAAATGATTCATCCGGCCAGTTGTAGAAATCCTATACATGGAGGGAGGACAGTTTTAGTCTTCAGTCGAAGCGGACAAAGCTGCCATTGTGGCTAAAACATGTCTACACAGCTGTCATCTGACGTTCAACAGCGAGACTGAGGCAACCGTGTCGTTACAACACACATCACACACGGCGTACAATGAGCTTAACGTTCGTTAAGTCTGAAGTGTGGTTCCACTCAGTGTTCTGCTGAGAGGAAATCACCCAGTCACAGTTAGCAGCCTTTCTTTTTCTACATTATTCACAGCTACGAAGCTAACCTAACGCTAACTGATTAGCTAACCCAGATAGCGTCAGCGGGGCTGCGACTGCTTCCTGCAGAGAAAACAGCCAGAGAGCGTTTACGAAACATTCTGAGCGGGTGGTTTGTGTCAGAGCATCGTGTGTGAACCTCATTCGCCATACTGGGTTCATGATTATTGAATCAACAATGATTATCACACGGAGCTCTTAGATATAAAGCAATTCCCGTAGTCATATAAGTTAACGATACTCCAGGAAATAGACGGTGCAACAGCTAAGGTTAGCTAGCTGGCTAGTTCCAGGTCAGGCCCTTCCTACATGTTGTCTGCGACCGAGCTGTCGATGAAATACGTTTAGTAAAACGACGTGACTCAAACAAGACAGCAACCCGTAACCACGGGGGCTTCACTACGCTGATGTTCAAGTGTTCCTGCCGGGTTAAACGCACCTTTGCCTTGGTTCCAGGCCGATTCCTCCTGAGAACTGCAGTACCCTCCGCCATGACCATCTCGACAGAATACCCGGATGTTCGTCAGCTGCCGTGTCGTAGCGGCGGACTCGGATGTGACCTGAGAGCGAAGCGGCACACTCAAACGCTTCGACGTTAACTAAATACACACTCCCTCATACTCGTGTACTGTACTTAACTACAAGAAGTACTTCTACTTTACTCGACTATTTCCATTTAAGTTTATTTATCCTTAATACTACTTACTGACACTGAAAGCACAGCCCTCTGTCATTATGACATAAACTGAATGAAAATTAGAAATGTAGCTAAAGTTAAATGTTTTACTTATAAAACATATGACAGATTTATTTATTATTATTACTTTTAAAATATATATATATAAAGAAATAACCATATTTTAGACTGGCCAATAAAAAGAAAAGATTAGAGAAAGCACAGCTCAATTTGGAGCTGTGCTTTGGGAGCAAGAATTATTTAGGGAAGAAGCAGTCAGCTGATTCTGTCAGTGATGGAGTGGTCAGCACAGTACCTGATCTCAATCCTGTTGAGCTGTTGTGCAAATGGACGATTCTTTGATTAAAGCCAAGTTTGAAGGAAACAATTATTATTTCAATTAAAAATCATTATTTCTGACCTTGTCAATGGATATATTGTATATTCATTTTGCAATATGTCCTATTTAAACTAATTTCTTGTATGTTTTCATGGAAAATATGGAATTTTCTGACCCCAAACTTTTGAACGGTAGTGTATATTGCACTAAATTCCTTTTGTCATTTATATTATTCATAGAGAGCCAATAATTCCTACCATGAGCAAGCATTTAGCAACACTGGCAAAAAAAAAATAGTGCAAATTAGTGAGAACATTTTCATCACTTAGATGCATGTTTAGTTTATCTTGTGGCGTTGTCTTATAGGACACTGTGTCAACATTAGTTTCATTATTTTAGATTTTATTACGTGAATGAACATATTACTAAAACACTGTGTTGAATTAAAAGTACGTCAAACTGACAGTTCTTACAGTGGAACATTTTTGGATTGCTTTTGTTCTTATTGAGAAAACCATGATCCCTTCCTCCTGTATACTAGATAGAGTTCACAGTTTGTGTGAATTCAACACAGAGCTTATTGACAGAACAGAGATCAACTCCAGGCAGATTCCAGTGTGGTGGCCCACTGGCTACATTAACCTTGCTCTCAGTTGTAAAGCAAGTAGTTAAAATTAGCTCCACCTACAACATTAAATACTGATTAAACATGAATGCTATAATAGAGTTTAAATAACAGGTTATTTTATGTTTGAGACCATTTGCTGATAATACTTATATCAAATGTTGAATGAATTTTTACTCACAAAATGAGCCGTCAAATTTGCACTACATCTTGTACAAATGGAGTTCATTGTCTGCCTAAAGACACAGCGTAGTTTAATTTTGCACCAAATCCACTGATTTTACTGGCAAGTCATGTCCATCTCTGGATGAATGTTGAGGGTGGCAGTCATCTTGTCTTAACAGTAGTCTACAAGTATATCTAAGCAAGTTGCATAAACTTAAAATGGCCATAAGACACTGTCAATGGTACAGAAAAGACTTGAACTTAAACTTGAACTTATCTGCTGACTAATGTTTACAGAAGTATGAAATCAGACAAAAGGACAACAATCAACAGTTCACCTTTATTTTAACAAAATGTAATTAGAATTATTTACAATTGTAATAACAAAAAAAGAAAAAACAGACATGACAGTTGGAACTTAGTTTTCTCTCTGCAGGGATGACGAGACGACAAAAAAGATGACTCAATCGACGTATTTACCGAGGATGTCTCCATCGCGGAACAGGTAGTAATCCTGAAGGTTAGAGTAAGAAAAGAGATTAACTGAGGAAGGTACAGCAAGAAAACTGATCTTAACCAATTCAGATGAAAAGTCAACTGTACTGCACCTTATCGTCCAGACTGACTTTAGTTCCACCGTACTCTGGTAGGAGTACTTTCTCTCCAACCTTCACGCTGACGGTCTGCAAGTCTCCTTTCTAGAAAAACAAAGAAACATCACACCAGAAGTTACACAAGAGTAGAGGCCAGATAGAAACTAGGAAACACCACATGCCTCACAGCAGGAATTCACAGAAAATCTGCTCTAGTAGGCTGAGAACAGATTATCACCTGATTGACGGAGCCGGGTCCTACTGCCACCACCGTGGCCTGCAGCACCTTGCCTTGAGACTTCTCTGGCAGCATGATGCCACCCTTCGTTACCGTCTCTGCGGTAAAGCGCTCCACCAGCACGCGGTCAAACAGGGGGAGGAATTTTCTGAAGGCCTGCAAGTGAGAACAAAGACAGGAAATGAACACATATTACTATCAAACAGTGTTTTAACTTTTGTTACTTCACCGGATAAAACAGATGGCAGAAGTCTGCGTACAGGGCTTTCTGACTTCTTTGTTCCTCTAAACCTAAAGTAGTGCGGCTTCTCTGGCCCATGTGCACATGCCAGTGGACCCCTGATCCACTAACTTACTCTGTAGGGAGTCTACAAACACACACTGATGAGATAGAATCTCTGTGTGATTCAATGCAGCGTAATAGTAAGGCCTGTTGTATGACAACTCAGTGTTTAGTTAAAATGTGTTCAAACACAAAATTATCCAGATTAATCGGTGACTGTAGCTGCTCTGCTGGAGAAGGGGGAGGTGAGGGTGTAAGGCTACAGGGAGATTTAAGTAATGTCAAGAATAAATCAGCTGCTGCTGCTTCACAGAGGAGCCTCTGTGGAGTCAATTATTACAAAACTCTGTCTAACCAAAGTCAGCCTTTCTCCATTATGTCTGTGTTTTTGGGCAGTGTGTAAAGTTACAAGAAGCAGAGGCGTGAGGGAGGAGGGAGGACAACTGTCTGATAGCAGCAGATGTACCGGTGACCTTGGGTGAAGGTTGTTTGTGGTGGGGGGAGAAGGACACGTCCCAGTTTGTTGACTGATCAAATCCAGTAGACGGCAAAAAAGGGACATGGACGTTAGCTATTCACTGTGACTGTTTAACCCGAGTCAGGGAGCAGGAGCGAGGACGGCTGATGAAATACTTTGATGATGAAAAAGAAGAATCTTGGAATTTGATGTTGCGCAGTCACATAACAGCCTTGACGGGGATGAAACGTCCTCCAGCTTTTTAACATTTCAAGATAACACTCAAGGACAGTTTGCCAGAAGCTTTTCATGGAGGTGTCAGGGTACATGAATCGTACATTTTCACACTGTCAGCTGCATGAACTGGCATTATACTGCAGTGTTTTGAATATTTTATCCTCCTGCTCTAACACAGATACCAAAATACAGTGAAGGACTTTAATATGGTAAACGGAGTGTACTTTTATATCTCCTTTCTAGTCTTCTGACCACTCAAAGCGCTTTTACAGTACATATCTCATTCACACACTGATGCCACAGCCTTCAGGAGCAATTAGGGGTTCAGTATCTTGCACAAGGACACTTCGACTGGAGGATCGAACCGCCGATCATCTGGTTAGTGGACTAATAGTACTATACTTATTCATGATACTCTGCATTAGCATGTACAGAAGTGACTTATGCTCTGCGGGGATACGTCACGAGGTCAGTTACGTAGCGGAAAGCAAGGACCGGAACCCGGAAATGATTTAAAGGCGCATGGAATTCGCATTTTTCACCGGCCAAGGGCACTCGCAGTTTAACATGACGACATAAACGTGACCAACAGGCACCGGATAGAAAGAGAAGCTCACCGGACTGACCTGTCTCTGCGCTCACACACACACTTTACGTGCACAGCCACATGTGACTGCTGCAGTGATAAACGTCTCATTCATTCATCAGCACGTGTCGCGTCATAAACGTCCATGAGATGACAGAAAACACACACACAGAGTGAGCAAAGGTGTGCTAACACAGTTTGCAGCAGCAGCTGTGTGTTTAACGATAGAGATAACCTCCATGTAAAACCTTCTCCTCCTTCTCTAACAGCCTCTGCAGTGTGTCGTGACATAAACATGACCGTGTCTCCTTCTCTCCTGCTCTGACCTTGTGACTCGATGTTAGAGAAAGCTAAGACGACGCTGTCTGCTAACGATGATTTAGCAGCCATATGAAGCGCGGTAAAAGAGCCGCCGGCCGCCTACAGAGCTCCGCGGTGTTCATAACGAACACAGACAGCTTCGGACAGAGTGTCTTACCATGTCTGGGCGTGTGAGCGGTCCGACAGTCTGCGTGGAGATTCACCCCAGTTTCCTCGCGAGCGTGGATGTAACACACTGAAGGGGGGATAACCACGTGAGGAAATATCCAGAAGGAATCTGCGCATGCGCAATACCTGCCCTGAACTTGAAGACCGATTCGTTGCCTAAACAGAACATTCTAGTACACCTCACGTACACAGCAAACACGTCAAAGTTTATTCATATATACACTATCCAGCAAGACGAAAATATGTCAGGTGGTTTTTGAAGTGTGTTTCGGTCATTTCGCGGTCATTCGCACATTACAAGCTGGAGCAATGTTGCACAATTTCAACTTTGACCTCTGTTTTTTTCCTCCAATGGCACACGCGAAAATTCTAGAAGTGACTGCCCGGGAACGAGCATTGACGTGTATTTCGAATCATAAATCATCATAAATCATAAATAAAGAGCTGAATTGTATAACTTACAACACAATATTGTATATCTGTACAATAAGGTGTAGCTCACGAGAGTGGTTCTTTAAAAAAAAGTCATATAAGACGAGTTTCGAAACTAGTTATCTGTTATTCAGAGTCCGGGCGTGCCGGTAAAATACCCGGATGTGATGGGCCATGTGCACCGCACCGCTGTCCTCAACTGCCCAGTCGTATCATTCCGTCTTGCAGACGAGCACCTTGTAGCCGCTACAAGCCTTTTACCTCACAAGTAAGTGCTGACATTTTCTAAAGTCTTTAAAGCTTCGGAGCTAACACTACAGGCTGTGTACCTCAGACCAGCGCGGGCTTTTTTTAGCATAGGTTGTGTGTTAGCCAAGATGTAATAGCCTGTGATGCAACACTTTCCAGAAATGCTAGCTTTAATCACTCCTAGCTAACAGATTCCACTCTTAACTGCAAGGACAGACATGCTAACAGGCGAAGCTAGTCATCCACTCTGAGACGGTTATTGAGTTTAAATTCAGTCAGGCACGCTGCGTGTCGTGTCTGACTGATGAAACACTTAAATATTGAAGTCACAGGAGAGAGAGAGGAGTGCTGCGGAGGAAGAGCCTGATCACCGGGAACATGTCGTCGGTCATTGAATTGTTAAGTAACTCCGCTGACAGTGTGATGGTCAGTCATTAGAGGCTGAGCAGAGATGGTGAAGCAGTTCCGCACATGCTTTTTCCAATTTGACCTTGTGACGCACGACCTGAGGAGAACACGTGGGGGGTGGAGGGGGTAACCGGGAACTGGTTTGGGGGATACATTTTATAATCCCGAGACACGATCGAGGCCAGCAGGAGTACTAGACGGCTCCTTATTGAATAATCCAGAGATTAAGCTCGATGTCTTCCAAGTAGAAAAAAGCTGGACTGGATAACTGTCGAAGCTATTCACTGTTTGTGCTCAAGGGCTGAGTGAGGACACGGCCGGGGGCAGTTTGTCTTTATTGTTAGCATATGTGATTAGACAGAAGACTTTTTAATGATCATTGAACCCTTTTAGACATTTATCGTACAGAAATGGAAAATATTCTGACTCCAGCCTCAAATGTCTTCAGGATCATGACTGTTAGAGACACACACTGATTATGAAGACGACGCCTTGGCGTCTGTGAAAGTTTGATGGCCATTCCCCATATTTTGGTATTAATATATCATAATTTGCCAATCAGTCCATTGAAAAATGTAAGAAAATAACCGACAGAGTAACCATCAGTAGAAATGGTTGTTAGTCGCAGTGTATTTTGGGATGCCTGAGCTCTGCTGTGTCACGTTCTTTAGGTAATAATTGCACCTTTTTGTAGAAGGTGACATGGAGAACTGAAAATCTTTGCCCGTGGACTGGAGGCTCATTCATTCACTAGCAGCATGTCATGCCACTAGTGGCCACCGGGGGCACAGTTAACCTTTGTAACATCATCTTCCTGTGGTGGTTGAGGGGGTGGATGAGTTTTGGTGAATTATTATTTAGGTGTACTTTGGCTCCGCTCATCACAGACTCTACATGTCTGCTTTCCAAAACACCTCTGATCATAAATGGATGATGTGATGATGTGGTGTCAGACGTGTGTCTTTTCTCCCCACAGAGATGTTTCGTTTACCAACAGTCATGAAGCAGGTGAGGCCCGTGTGCAGGGCGCTGGCTCCTCACCTCACACGAGCCTACGCCAAGGATGTAAAGTTTGGAGCTGATGCTCGTGCCCTCATGCTGCAGGGAGTGGACCTGCTGGCTGATGCCGTGGCTGTCACCATGGGCCCAAAGGTAATATGAGGTTTGATGTTTTGTATTGAATCCACTGCTTGGTTCTATTCAAGATGTAATTCAGAACTGATTGACCGCTCTCTCTCTGTTCCAGGGTCGCACTGTCATCATCGAGCAGACATGGGGCAGCCCTAAGGTCACCAAGGACGGTGTGACGGTGGCCAAGAGCATCGACCTGAAGGACAAGTACAAGAACATCGGTGCCAAGCTAGTGCAGGACGTGGCCAACAACACCAATGAGGAGGCTGGCGACGGCACCACTACCGCCACAGTGCTGGCTCGCGCCATCGCCAAGGAGGGTTTCGACACCATCAGCAAGGGAGCTAACCCCGTGGAGATCCGCCGCGGAGTCATGATGGCTGTGGAACACGTCATTAACGAGCTGAAGAACCTGTCCAAACCAGTCACAACCCCTGAGGAGATCGCACAGGTTAACATAATAAATCATTTATTCATAGGAATGATGAGTAGCTGCCTGTCTTGAGTTTGTAATGAAGTGCCTCAATGTCGTTGGTCTTTTAAGGTTGCTACAATCTCAGCCAACGGCGACGTGGAGATTGGTAACATCATCTCCAACGCCATGAAGAAAGTCGGCCGCAAAGGAGTCATCACTGTTAAGGTGAGTTTAACAATCTCACAGAAAAACAACAAATGTACTGCTCTAGTTGTAAAGTGACATAATCAATACATGCTTTACATGTCAGGATGGGAAGACTCTGCACGATGAGCTGGAGATCATTGAGGGCATGAAGTTTGACCGCGGTTACATCTCCCCTTACTTCATCAACACTGCCAAAGGTGAGGGTGCTCGTACCGACTACCACACATGAAGCTGAAACACGCCCTGTCCTCATATCTGCCTATAAAAATAACCATGCTAAATCTTTAATCTCTGTTTCCAGGTCAGAAATGTGAGTTCCAGGATGCCTACCTGCTGCTGAGTGAGAAGAAGATCTCCAGTGTCCAGAGCATCGTGCCAGCCCTTGAGATCGCCAACCAGCACCGCAAACCACTGGTCATTGTGGCTGAGGATGTGGACGGAGAGGCCCTCAGCACCTTGGTTCTCAACAGGTACGTTGTGTTTGTGTCCTGAGCCACTAGAAAAGCTGAAATGAGGCTCGTGTGTAGCTTGAATAGATTAGCCAGATGACAAATTATTACGTGCCAAATTATTATTAAGTGTTTGAATTAAATAAAGTTAATTATTTCAACAAATTGCAGACTGAAGGTCGGCCTTCAGGTGGTCGCCGTTAAAGCTCCAGGCTTCGGAGACAACAGAAAGAATCAGCTGAAGGACATGTCCATCTCCACCGGAGGAACTGTACGTCTACTTCTCAATATCGAGTAACTTGACAACTTTTATCCACCTCAGGTTAAGCTTAAGTTAGTAAATGTGTGTCTGTTCTCTTTCTCCAGGTGTTTGGAGATGAGTCTCTGGGCCTGGCTCTCGAAGACATCCAGGCTCATGACTTCGGCAAGGTGGGCGAGGTGCAGATCACCAAAGACGACACCTTGCTGCTGAAGGGAGGCGGCAGCCCAGCTGAGGTCGAGAAGCGGGCGGCAGAGATCGCAGAGCAGCTGGAGAACACCACCAGCGACTACGAGAAGGAGAAACTCAACGAGAGGCTGGCCAAGCTGTCTGACGGAGTGGCCGTGCTCAAGGTGCGTCTACAGACGGTGCTACCTGCTGATCTTTGTAGTTTTACTGTTTGAAAAACAAAGTTGTGATGCATGATCTGTGTTTCAGATCGGAGGAACGAGTGACGTGGAGGTGAACGAGAAGAAGGACCGTGTGACGGACGCTCTGAACGCCACCCGGGCGGCTGTGGAGGAGGGTATCGTACCAGGTGGAGGCTGTGCCCTGCTGCGCTGCATCCCGTCCCTTGATACCCTGAAAACTGCCAACACCGACCAGAAGATCGGTTAGTAAACTCAGCTGTACTGAAACTTTATAATGTAGTAATAATACATGACATTGCATTTGAGACACGCACCGTGTTGATCTGTTCCTCCGCCTTCACAGGTGTGGACATCATCAGACGGGCACTCCGTATCCCTGCCATGACCATCGCTAAGAACGCAGGCGTGGAGGGTTCGCTAGTGGTGGAGAAGATCCTGCAGGGGGCAGCCGAAATCGGCTACGACGCCATGCAGGGAGAGTACGTCAACATGGTGGAGAAGGGCATCATTGACCCGACCAAGGTACAGTACTCCATCACTGTGGACGCATAGTTAGACAGGACTTGGCAACCAATCAGATTTTGTGTTTTGAGGTGTGTAATTAGAAATCAACTGTTCAGCACGTGGAGAGGAGACATGAGGAGACTCAGATTGTACTGAGCACTGGTGTCCCCTCACAGATCTGAACCAGCTCAACACTGCCACACAGTGTTCAGGCTGAGTTAATGAAGCTGGCTTGACTGAGTAGTTTTGATGTTAACTACGAGGAAGATCACGTGTTGCTGCATGTATGAGAAGCCAACCCAACCCAAACATTATGTCCTCTTACTCCAGGTGGTGAGGACAGCCCTGTTGGATGCTGCAGGAGTAGCATCTCTGCTCTCCTGCTGAGGCCGTAGTCACAGAGATACCCAAGGAGGAGAAGGAGATGCCAGGAGGCGGTATGGGAGGCATGGGCGGCATGGGCGGTATGGGAGGTGGCATGGGTTTCTAGGCCAACCCTCCTGACTGCTGTACAGACTAACCGGCAGAGTGGCGCTGAAGGTGGCTGAGGAACAGAAGAAAATCCTCCAAGAACCTGCACCAGACTTTGCCCATACTGACTGACTATGAGTATGTTGGAGCTGCAAATAGTTAATGACCCCCACCCCCTCACTACTTCACATGATTCTGCCTCCTGCCTCTCTTTCTGGGTTTATGGAGGAGCCACAAACTCAGCCAGTTCTCCCACTCAACCGGTCTGAGAGCCCATCAAGCCCAGTTAGACCAGGATCCTCCTCAGCACCTCTACTCTAAACTCAGTCCATCATAAAACAGCCCGCAGACATAAAGATGCTTCTATGTTTCATCAGAGAGGTCGTGAAGAAGAAACTAAGTGTATACATCGATGCTGCTCTGTGTTACTGCAGAGAGGAGAAAAGATGCCTACCACGAGTCAGCCCTTATTTCTGTCAGTGTTTGTTAATTGTTTGTTTTTTTATATATCTGTCATTTTTCGTTGTCCCAGCTAATATTTTGACTTCAAGTCTGTCATTTGATTTAATTAAACTTTCTTCCAGAGCTCAAGTCTGAGTAACATTACATTGTCTGTCTGATGTCACATGACCACAGCTGGATGAAGAGTGCCTAAATGAGCACGTTGAGTGTCACCAGGGCCTGAAAGCATGTTTACTGACATGTCTGCTTTTAAGTCTTTGGAGTCATTTCCATGCATGAAGCATTGTGAGGTGGTGTGTTGTGTGTTTGTTTGGTTTTTTTTAGGTCATTGATCATGAGTCAGCTGAATATTGATTTGATGACATATGGCTGATTGTATATGAGAGGGGAGGAGTCATGAGTCTAAATGTGAAAACCTGCAGTGTCCTCGTGCTGTTAAACATCGATCTTCACCAGTGAGACTCTGCTCATGCGCTCTGCTTCCACTACGAGTCAGAGCAACCACATCCAGATATTAGTTCATAAAACACAGCTGTTTCTTTTCCATGTTATTCCTCTGCCAACAGCAGTGATCATTCGACTTGTGTTTTGTACGATGTAGACATGATTAATGGTGAATGGTGTTCTTTTTTTTTTATTTAATAAAATCAATTGTTCAGATGTGTTGCTTTTTTTTTTATTGAAGTCTTTTTCATATGCATAATTTCACAAAAAAGACAAACAAAGGAACAGACATATGCAAAATCAGAACCCCTCACCACCCCCCACCCTCCACTGTGGTACGGTAAAAAATAAACAATTGCATGAGTTCACCTCTGGTTACATCTGAAAAGCTAAATAAAATACAATCAAGTGATGTATGAGGTCACCAAATAATCATAAAACTGACAAAATAGTACTGACGTACTAGTTAAACTGATGTAATGATGGTAGTTAGGACAAGAAAGAGCCCCATACCTTTTCATATTTCATATTTCTCTGGGTTCCTCCTCACAATGAATAAGATATTTTCAGGTGTGCTATAGGAGCTTAATTCATTTAAGTGTTATCTCTGTGATGGAGGAAACTCTGATTTCCAATTCTGCAAAATACACTTTTTACCGACTGTACCATAAGCAATATGAAATATTTTTTAGTAAAGTTTGCATCTAGAGTTTGTATATCTCCCAGAATCCATATCCTCAGGTCAGGGGGAATCTTGACATTTGTAGTTTTTGAAGCTATACTAATGATGTATTTCCAATAGGCTTCCAAGCTAGGACAAGATGTGCTGCTTACTGAGCTCTTTTTCAAACAATACTTTACAGATTACGGTTCATTAGCTGAGGCTTAAAGTTCTCTCTCTCTCACACACACACACAATGGAGACATTTTCCACATTTTGCGGACGTCCAATCAGTGTTGATGGTAAATCAATTGAAGCAATAAATTCCTCAGTGCGTGCTGTGTTGACAGTCGTGCAGACTGCTCGGTAATCATTAAAGAAATGGTCAAACAAACTTAGCAGATCAGTGTAGAGCACACACAGGAATTTATGGCTTCATTTGACTCCATTTGCATTCAACAGTGATTCAGCATCTGAAATCATGGAAAGAGCTGTTTGGATGTTTAGTGTCTTATCTGGAACTTTCAGTAATGATCACTCGTCGGTGATACATTGACCAGTTGAGTTACATTCAGTTTAAATTTCTATTTTTCTGAACAATTTAGCTTCAGAGTTGATGTCCACGCTTCATCTTGATGAACAGCAGCTGATGTTGATATTACAACATTTTCTCTAGCAGATGAAAAGCTGCTGATGATCATTTCATCATATCACCCGCAGAACACTGTAGACAGACACTGTGACACTTCCTTCTTACAGACCACTGTTTACTTTGTCTTTTGTTCTTTTCATATGTAAATATCACTCACAAACAATCTACCCATGCTGTCATATGCACCTACCTCATGTACATAAATACAAAGCTGCTATAGAAGCCATATTTATTTCAACATCCTCCTGCAGAGATCATGTGACATGATGAAAAGCTTCAGAACAGCTTCTGAATGGACGGTGTGGTTTGTTTAGTCTCAGTGTGTGCTGCTTTCACCTGCTGGAATATTTCACCATGGTTAATCAGTGCAGGTCAGAGTGCACAGGGAACAGTGCAGAGCCTTCAGATGATGCCAGCAGTGACATTTCTAAATCTCATGACACGCCTGCTTCATACCGACGGCAGGTCTATTCTTACCACTCACATGATGACACTATTTCTGTCTGCTCAATTCAAGTCACGACCTGTCCTGTAGAAGTGTTGAGAAATAAACACACACAAACGTTTTTTTTTTATAAAAAATAGTTTATAAATCATGCAGTCGGTACATCTTTCAACACAAACACCATTTACACAAGTCCTCTTCCCATCCCATCACACATCAGTCTTTAAAAGCAGTGTACAGGTCTTTCTTACGTCATCTCCAAACCAATATTTACACTGAGACTAATAAATATGATAAAAGGAGTACAATGTTTAAAAATAAAGATAAATATGCTGCCAGCAGGCCGGGAGGCACTCTGTGAGTGAGTGTGGGTTAGACAGTTGGAATCGTGAAAGGTTTGAGGGTGGCAGATAGCTCACTGTGACAGCATGTGACTGACAGCACAGGTCAAGGTGTGTGACCCGGCCTCTGCCTAGCCAGCCACTTTGGGCCCTTATATACACAGTGAGTATACACGCTCGCTTAACACTTACACCGCTGATATTGCACACTTTGCTGTTTCATTTAGCAACTCTCATGTCCAGCATCGCTCCCTTAATAATGACGAGAGCGCAGCATGTGTAACATTATGAAGAAAAACAGACAGCGTCTCCTACTGAGAAATAAAGAACAATGAAAGTTTAGCACCCCGTAAAGGTGTGTGTGTTTACAGTATATTTACTACATCTACCTGCAGCCATAATACATCCTCTGTGACCCAGTGTCACTGCCTCTGCCCTTTAATCTGATCAGATACTCTCATAATGTACAGTATGTGGTGAGGAGAGGAGGAGGGGCAGAGTTACGGCGTGAATTTAGACATTCTTTTGCCTGATCAAGTCATCATCGAGGTCTTAATACTATCTGGATCCTGGTCTCAGTGCTGTAACCTCTGTCTTCCTCTGGGTCGAGCTGAAGCAGTAACATAATCCATGAGTGTTGATCCAGCTCAGCTGCTCACCTGTTGTTGAACCACAAAGGTTGCCAAACAAACTGCTCTCATTAGCGTGCTGCACTGCTGTAACCAGTGTTTGAATGACAAATGTGGTTTCACAGCCCGACTCTTGTAGAGCTGCAACAAATAATCACGGACACGATCGACAGAAAATGAATCACTGACCAACATTACTGGCAAAACTGCCAATATGGTCTGGTTCCAGCTCGTCAAACGTGATCTTTTCCTTTCCTTTTACAACATGACAACATAAATCAGGAGATTAATCAGTGGAATCACTGTCATGCTGCAGAGAGGAGTGTGTGACAAGCTGTAGAGCAGAACACACTCCAAAGTGAGTCCTCTACCGCCAGGCGTTACTTCATGTTGAGCACTTTCTAACTGATCACAGCTGAGTCAAGCTCTCGCCTATAATCCTTTCCCACTCACATCCGATGTGGGTCAGCTGTCACAGGAAGCTGTGGCGATCCGACTAAAGGATCCTTGAGGTTATACATGGACCTGTACATGTAATGAGACCTTGTTATGGAATTTTCTATCCTTAGGTTACACGAGGTCACGTGTGGACCTGAGACGAGCAATTAGCTGGCTGACATGTGAAACTCCTGCTGTGCACGGCTTGACTTCAGGTGAACACAAAGCATCACCTGAATCGGTTATCCAAACCTGAAATGCACACACACTTCTCGCACGGTGCTTCAAAATAAAACTAATAAAAGGGCAAAGGAACAGAAGATTTACTTTTAAACACCACTCCCTTCTCTCCTACAAAATCATTGATAATATATAACCTGAACTCTGTGCCGCTGAAGAGGAAGACAATATACAAAGCGGGAATCAAACACACACACTGTATTTGAAGTGTCCAGTGTGATGTGTCACCATGAACTAGAAAAAGGCTGAACTACCAGCGAACAGGACAGGAAGGAGAAACCTCTGTCCCTCTGGTGGACCACTGGTCCTCCTTTACTCTCCACAAATACTGACTTTCATGTTACATTCAAGCTAAATGCTGGTTAGAGCAGTGTAGACAACTAGTGAGTGTAGCTAATATTTACAGATGTGAGGACATCCTTGACTAATCATGACCGACAGCTCTGCTACACAATGGTTTCACCTCCAACCCGTGAACTTAAACCAGGCACAGAAGCAGCTCTCTGGCATGAAGCATGTCCACACTTGTTGAGCACTGAGGTGAAATGAGCTGGTGGATCCACATCAGGGCTAAAATATGAGAAAGGAAATAGTTGGGAATAAATTTGGTCTTTGTTGTGAGAAAGGCACTGCAGGTTTCAGTTTTCCTCTTCATCCTCTCTAACACTCCTTCTCTCTCCCTCATGTTTCTCTCTGGCGTTAGGCGTTGATCATTGTGTCTGTCTCGTGGATTTCATGTGTTTGTGCAGCAGTGGGAGACGCTACGTGTGGTGAATCTCGTGGAACATGAGCTCGCGGGGGATGACCGTCTCTGCGCCGTATACCTTGGAGGCACGGCGCTCAAACGCCGAAACCATCTGCTTCACCACCTCGTCGAAGAAGACGTGAGCTAGCTGGGAGTGGAGGAGGGACCGGAACTCAAAGGAGATCTGAGGAGGGGGTGAAGGAGAGGATGAAGTGACACTTCATACTGCGTTACTGTTTGTGTGTCTCAGTTTGAAATACGACACTTACAACTGCAAACATGACGAGCTCACAAACATCAAAGAACCAACATATGATCTTGGACAGAGTGAGCACACAGTGTCTCACACAGTGTGTCTACTCACAGCAAAGTCCACAGTGCAGGTACGAGGGTAGCCGGGGAGGCCGGGGCTGAAACGCCACACAGTCTCCAGGTGGTTGAACAGTTTGGCCTCTGAACAGGAGGCCTGAAGATAACACACACACACACACACACACACACACACACACACACACACACACACACACACACACACACACACTAACTGTAAATGGATTGCTGCACAGAATGAGAAACGGTAATGAATTTCTAATTTATTGCTAATTACTTGTATCAAGTAACTGTGATTACTTTATTGTCACGTCTAACCTTTCAAAAGCTGAGTGGAGTTTTCAAAGTGTGTAAACGTCATACAGCTTCAGTGAAGAGCTGGTACATACTGATACGGGTATGTGTAACACTGTGTGTGTGTGTGTGTGTGTACACAGTGTAGAATGAGGTGATTTTAAGAAGTACTTGGTGTGTTAGAGGGGAGGACTGGATGATAACGGGATAAAACGTTCTAGCAGCCAGAGCGTGCATTCAGACAGGATGAGGTGTTGTGACCAGTCATAGCAGGGTTGTGGGTGGTGGGGGCGTGTCTATATGTGCTGAATGTAACCGCTGTGAAACAATCAGGAAATAACTTTTTATTTAGCTGATTAACAGCTTTATCGAGGCTGGTGCTCGCTCACTCTTTAAACTTCTTCGTGTCACTGTCTGCTTCAGACACATTTAAGGCTGTCTGTGGAGGTTTGACCAATCTGAGTGTCTGATTGGCTTGCCGTGATGTCCGTTTTTCTCTATGATCATTGTATTTGCACAAACATCTTCTAACAAATATATATAGGTCTATAGTTTGTGCAGGAAATAGACTTTCCTTTTCTTTTTTCCCCCTTTGGATGCATTTTCTCCTCTTACTGCGTTTTATTTTATTTTCACTGCTGTAGTAAGGACTCAGTGGGGTGTATGTGGGGCACCAACTCCCCAGTAGTGAGGCCTGTCATACCAATTATCTACAAACAGTCTGTCTCTCCACAGGAGGAACACACACGTCTGACTGAAGAATTACAACGCTTCAATCTGAATGAATTCATTTGACTTTAAATATAAACTTGTGAGTGATTTATAACAGGTTAGTACAGAAGAAGAAGATATGAGAAGTTTAAGAAAAGAGTATGAAAATGTTCTGGCATGGCGCTCGTTGTGTTTAGCAAACATGGCCTGGGAGGCGGTGCCTTACCTTGACCAGGTGGGGGCGGACTGTAGTGACAAGGGAGGTGTAATTCTCCACCACAGGTGGAAAGCCGACAGTTAGTTTGGCCTTGCAGAATCCAGCTCGCTTGAACACCACATCAGACTTCTTACACCAGGGCACAAAGAGGCGGTAGTCTTCCACCCCGGCCACCACGTCATAGATCTCCTGCATGGAATACCTGAAGAGTGGAGGATGGAGAGCAGAGGGCTGTGAGCTGGCAGCGTGCAAATAGATCTGTGCAGAGCTGCACATCAGGAAGGGCATGAAGGTCAGCCATTGTGACATAACACTAAACACTAAACGAGACTGGCACTGCACAGGACTCGTGACCCAGTAATGTCTGAAGTGGATCAATGAGGAACAGAGACAGAGAGAGAGAGAGAGGAAAATAGAGTGCAGGATAAAGAGGAGAAAAGGAGGAATGAGTTAAAGAAAAGTCAAGATGTCGTGAATGAGAGACAGAATCTCACACCACTGTTACATAACGGCATCACTCAAGCTGCTGCCGCCTGCGTCTATTTATACATCCAGATTTAGTGACTGACCTCTGTATGGAACACAGGAGGACATTTAGTGCGTCACCAGAAGCATAGCGGAGCCTCACATAGGACACCAGCATTCATTAGTCATACGTGACATTTATTAAAAAGACTTTAGATGATTATATTTGCTAAGACTCGTCATTAACTTGACAAGAAGTTTGTCTTGTGAAAAGCTAAGGGGAGGGAAGTCTCAGACAACATCACATGAAGTGAAAGCAGACATGGCAGACTGACCCGATGATGCGCCTCTCTGAATACTCCTTCCTCTTGGAGAACGAATCAGCGAGGTTGAAGAAGCTGCGGGCGGGCAACAGGATGCCACGGCCTGGCATGGCTGCACCCAGCAGGGGAGGCACACGGGTCATCAGGATCCCACATGATGACAGGTATCTGATCACAAAACAAACAGTAATGACACAGACTGCGTGAGAAAACCAAGGTGAGGACTGGAATCAGGACAGAGCGTGGTGTTAATAACCAATAACCAAACAAGGTGCAGTGAACCTCCATTCATGGGGAACACGGTGTTCTACATGGAAGCCTTCTTGGAACACCTGTCAGGCATTTATCATTCTAATAAAATGGTCACACGTGTACAGATGCCTGTAAATCAAAATGGAACAAGGTCAAGGGCACCGAGTTTACGACTAGCTTTGGAGACCTACAACACTGCACCACCCTGTCTCCACCTGGGCTTGTTCAACCCTGTTCTGTGACCGCCTGCATACGTTTCCATACATGCAGCCTACTTTGTGTGTTTGGCCTGAGGGGCAGAAGTCGCAGAATCTGGTTAATGATTAGGTTTCGACTGCATCATGAGCAGGTCTCACAGGAAGAATTCCATGAGTACTGGAAAATACGTTCCAACAGGAGACACACTCAATCTGCCTGATGCTCACTGACTTTCTGATCAATGTCCTGACAAGAACGATAATATTCGGCACACAGCAAGTGCTGAGGTCATTAATTAATTAAGGGCTGTTTTTAGTTTAGATAACTAACTGTGTGATTCTTTGAAGTCCTGCAGCTCACCTCCTGGACAGATGAGTGCTGTGAATTTGATGTAATACATGTTGAAGTGAAAAGAGATTATTAGTAACATCGGACTGCATTTTTAGAGCTCCTCATACAGCAGTTCTCTCTGCTTATTAAATGAGCTTTGTATCATTACAAACTACAAACATCTGGATTTTGTACAGTTGATCCAACAAATGAACGAGTCACATTAGAAGGAACTTAACCTGTGATTTGCAAAAATATTATGTTTTCTTCACTTTGTAATCAAAATGATCAATTGAACTGATATCAAAATAATACTCTGGCTGCAGTTCTAGTTCCATTTTTTCACACAGTGATGCTTCACTGATCATGAGCCAGTTGGGACCCTGACAGGAGTCCTGATTTAGATCCTTTCTGACACACACACACACACTGTTAGTCATGGATGGGTAAGATCTGGCCTGTAACCTCCACAGACATTATGAACCTCTCACTAAACTCGGGTTGTGTTACTCTTGCCTTCAGCAGCCTGCAGGGTCGGCCTGACTGACAGTGACCCTGGGACTACTGAGGGATATGTCACACAGTTTGATTTGTCCATTGTGCCTGGCTGTCACCCACGCCACCTGTGGCACCCTGTTCCATGGTGTCCCTGGCACCGGATAGTTTGGAACATAAACTGTATATCAAAGCACAGCACAGTTCTCAGGGCATATCTTTAGATGTGATTAACCATTATGTCACCACTTAATGAGATGTAACAATATCAATGTCATCATCAGCTTAAACCTATGAAACCTATTCTGTGCTCGTCGTGACGCGCTGTTTCAAATTCCTGCTTCATTTCTGGCCTTCCAACAGAGTCCACTCACTCGCTTCTACCTGAAACGTGATAGAGCTGCCACATGGCACTGACCTCAAACTGCCGGGTGTGTACAGCTGCAGATATGGAGAGCTATGGTGGAGAAATTGGACTTTGGAGCAAAGAAGGAGGACACGGGTGCATGCATCAAAACCCACCAGGGTGCAGGAGCAGGACAAAACCAGAAGATGATGGATAAAGAGGCAGTTTGCATACTGAACACTGAACACTGCATGTTCTCACAAGTTTAAAGATGCAATGTTTTGACCATTACAGTGAAGAAACTGAAAGGACTCCCCCTCTTTTTTCCGAGAAAACACTTCCAAGGAATTTGCCGCCTTCCAGAACATTATGTCACGGGCTGACTTGGATTTCAGTCCTGCTCCCAGTTTGGAGAGTAATGGCGGTGGTCTTATCTTACCTCACACCTGTCAGCTGACCTAAAAACTCTTTCCTCTGTAGGATTTAAACCCCAGATAAAAAGTAGACGACAAGACATATTGCAAAACACAGCAGCAGTTGTTCTATCTGTAACTTGTAACATCTGGGCGTGAGTTTACGCCGCAGGAGTGGAATGTAAATTATTGCATTTATTTTTAATGAGCACACTGGAGTAGATTTTAGAGATGTCTTTACTGTACTGTGCCCACAGAGTTGACATTTTCTGCTACTTTCGCTTTTACTTTCACGCTTCAGAGGAAAATATTGCACATTTTACTGCACTACATTTATCTGACAGTTACAGTTAATGTTTACTTTGTAGTTAAAAAACATATAAATCATATTATCAGTTTATATTTTAATAATAGACACACAACATGTTTAAGGACATACTATGAAGGCTCTATCAGGATACTAGGCTCCAATGATTTGTACCTGGACTACATTACCCATGTTGGATAAATCTAAAGTGCTACAAAGATGCTTTTGTCGTGACAATAATGTACAGGCCATTCGATAAAGTTTCTTATAAGGCAAAAAAAAAAAAAGTCCACGAATAACTTCCTTGAAGCCTAACGTGTGTAACTCAACAAAACAGTCTCGAAGTGGTATTATTCTTGTTCGAGGTGCGTCTTCTCCTACACTTCCCAGGTTTAGTCGAGAGTACAGATTAAATACAGTACCTCACGTTGTTCCTAGTCTGTATTTCCCGGCCAGCTGTAGAAGGGAGTTGTTTAATGCACTCAGCTACTCTCCGCAGACTTCGCCCACCTCTCGCCATCGTCCCTTCTTTGACGGATTTCTTCACTCGCTTATTAATGCCAAGTTGACAAGTATCAATGCTCACAGTTGTGCCCCGCCCCTAACGTCACGCCCACTGGGAATACAGGTCCACCATTGGAGGAGCCGTACTAACTGGGAGTTTTTAATTGGCCCGTATTGTTGTTTGTCAGCTGAAATGACTCACGTCAGTGTCTCGCGCGGGCACGAACGCGCACACGCAGGAAAGTCACGAGATGTTGGCTCAGGTTACGTCGGCCTGTGCTGCCTTCAAGTACAAGTAAAGTTCCGTTAGTTTGACACGCGCGCCGTGTGCTCATAAACTAAACATGACAGAAACGTTGCTCTATTATTTTCAGTCAGCTAATTCACAGTTAGTACATTCCATTTAATTTCGTGCTGTTTCTGAGTGCAAATGTCCTAATTAATGACTTATTGTTACAAAGGGAACTACACCAAACTACATCTGTTATTCAAACAATCTTTATTTTACCAGTGTCTGCACTGTATTCCTGCACAACCTGAACCACAGCCTTGTAACAGTCTGACCTATGGATAGAACTTAATAGTATAGTAGTATTGTGCAGGTCTTTCCTGTATATAAAAGTTTGATGTTTAAGTTTGTTTAGCTTGTTCTATCTATATAAAAAAAAAAAGGAAAAAGGTTGCTCCACAAACTGCTCAGTATTACGGACAACAACTCCTATCCACTACATGACCTCCTGCTCAAACAGCAGAGCAGTTTCAGTCGGAGACTCCTGCAGCTCCACTGTAAAAAAAGACCGCTACAGGAGGTCATTCCTACCAACTGTTATATCTTTGTACAATGACTCCTCTGTGCAGAGAGGAGACTCATTCTGGAACAGTTGATCTGACATAATAATGGACGCAAAATTGCAAATTTATCAACGCAATCAAATCAATCAAATTAAGCACAATGCATGACTAATTTGTAAGTACTGTTTCCATTTTATATTTCTCTACTCTACTACACTGTAGTAGAAAGTACTTTTAACTCTTCGAAATCTATGGTTACTTTTGAAATTCAGATTTTAAATACATTCATAACCTTCTCATAAAAAATGGATCCATTGTTATAGATGAAACTCCCAACAGTGTGTAAAATAGTTTAAATTAGATATTTGCAGACCATCACAAACATGCATATTGGTGCATCAATAATAATTATAATAATAATGACAAAATATCATGTATATAATTATATAGCACTCTGGACAGGCACTCTACATGATGAGCACGTTGCTACTTTAGATAACTTTATTTTGCCTATAATACGTGTTGTGGACAAGACTTGTACTTGTACTCTGCGGCATCGATACTTTGTTCTGCCGTGAAACGAATCCTCACAGGCGGCTCCTGATTGGCTCATTCCCCGAGCCCTCTCCAAAACACTGAAAGACTGAGTGTTAGTAAACTGGTCTGAGAACAGCTTCACGGAGGCGGAACTGTGGATTAACATACTTCCGGTGTTAGAGTCGAACAACCGCCACCAAAATGGCGAAGATCGCGAAAACGCACGAAGGTAAATTATTTGCAGATTAAAACGAAATGGCGTCGATTTAAAAATATTTTTCGTGGTGCTATGTGTCAGGAAATGTTGTAGTAGACATTAGAGTGTTTTGAGGGCCTACTTGTATGTTAATTAGTTGTTAATCGGGACACGCAGCAGGCCGCGGAACGACGCAACGCGGACTGCTCAGATAATGGCGCTGAGTGCTAGCTTTTAGCTCGCTAGCTGGCTAACTCGCCGTCACTGCACTGTTTTGCGTTTTGTGGCTATATATGCATTATGCAGCTTCACCATCAGAGTCACTGACGTGCATTAATTATTTTTTTAATCGCGTGCTTTATTTTATAATTGTATTTAACCACTACAGTTTATTTATTCAACCGCTAGAACGACTCGCATTTGGCTAATCCAGTTAGCAATAGCTTTATTTAACAACAGCGCTCGAGCACACGTTACACATCCGTCCTGTGTTCTGTTTAGCTCTATCTGTGTCACTAAGCCGTAGTACACTCTGTTAAACCCCGTTAACTTTGTATATTACAATGAATTATATCATGATATGTCGTGATAATTGCGCAGTTTCTCAGCCTCTGTTGTGTTTTCTTGTTCCGCTGTAGACATCGAGGCCCAGATCCTGGAGATCCAGGGGATGAAGGCTACCCTGCAGGAGGAAGGAGAGCAGGGAGTGGGCCTGGACTCCACTGGATTTTATGACCAGGAGATCTATGGTGGCAGCGACAGTCGCTTCGCTGGATATGTCACTTCTATTGCTGCCAATGAACAGGAGGATGTGAGTAGATAGATACATTTGTAATGTTTTGTAGAATGTAGATTTCTGTTGCTTTTATTTACAATTCCACAGTGTGTTTTTGGACCTCGACTGCTCCCCGTTGCCTTGTTGCACATGAGCTGGGAGAGTCAGTTTGGGTCAGGGTCCACTGGCTGCTTGTTTGAGGGGAATCAGATGCAGCCCAGCTACAACAAACCTCAACCCCGAGAGCCTCTTATATTCTTTTTTATTTGCCAACCAATTTGGATCAAATTCTCAACAATGGAAAATGACTGCCCAAATATTTGACGTCATATCTTTCCCTTATTTTATCAGTTACATTTGAGCTGAAGTAGAAGTCAAGATCTAGATATATGCTGAGTGAATACTAATCAGTGCTGTTATGAGTGAGTGCCACTCTGACATGACGTCTCATCATATTTCTCATTATTTTTTGCCTCATTCTTATATTTGAAGTAGATGCTCATATTTTTAAACTGTAGTAATGTCATTCGTAGATGTCTTTCATTCATCTTTATATGCTAGTGTAAATGCATTGGAATCCAGACCACAGGGTCTCAAATGAATCTTTTTTTATTTTTGTGGTTATTCCCCGAGAAGATACTGTTTGTTTGTTTGTTTTTTGAGTGCTCTAAATCAATGCAACACAGGTGGTATACTGTTGTGTGTGTGTGTGTGTGTGTGTGTGAGTTCAAACCCTTTTCCAAAGTGTTACCAATGGTAAAGAGAAATTTTCTAGGCTTCTTTTCTGCCGGTTGAAGTCTGACTGGGAGAGTCTTGCTGTTTTGGTGAGGGTTGACTAGACTCTGGTTTCTCTGTCTTTCCTCAGGACGATGAAGAGGATTCATCAACAAGCTTGTTGGGACAAAAGAAGCCAGGGTACCACGCGCCAGTGGCAATTCTCAATGCCATTCCTCAGTCAGACGAGCAAGTACGTGGTGTCACAAATCTAAACTTTCATCTGTTGTTATGCCGTCAAATAGATTCTCTGTGTGAGAGCCTGTTTTCCATTTAGAAACACACTCACACCCCATCTCCTTTTGCAGTATGACCCATTTGCAGAGCATCGGCCACAGAAGATCGCAGAGCGGGAAGATGAATACAAAGCCCGGCGCAGACAGATGATCATCTCGCCTGAGCGCCTCGACCCTTTTGCAGATGGTAAATTTAGCTCTTTTTTGTCCTCATTACAGTCCTTCCCCATTTCCTCCCCCTTTCACGGTTCACTTTTCGTGACCCCCATGACTACCAATGGTTTTCACACCTGTAGTTTTGCTGTTCAACCCTTCGACCACAACGCAATAGCTTGCTTCCCAGACCCGATGCCTTCCCTGTGGTCAATCCTTGTGGTCCAACAACATTTTGTGTCATTGTATGCTTTCTTCCTAATACATGATCTGCATTTCTACCCAACTTTGCAGCACATGTCAGTGTGGGCTCAAAATATCATCACCATGATTTTAAAGTGCCAAATGGGACATTTTACCCTGGTGTGTGCAATAAAATCAAGTCAAACCCATGGCAGGGTTACCATGCTTTTCAGTGGGGAGGTGGTTAGGTGTTCAATGTGCAAAGGGGGGCAATTCACCTAACAAACATGGGTGGCAGATGGATTGTCTGTGAGTCGAAGGGTTAACAATCCCATGTGAGAGCCAGCCTAGATTATGACGGGAAAGTGCAGTGTCTTCTTATTGTAGGATATCAGGATGAGACATGTCAGTGTGAGGGTTAGTTACATCATAACTAATTCACCTGCCAGTGAACTGTTAGACCACGCTGAGCTCAGTATGACGAACTATAGTGTGCTCGCTCATAGACAGACGTAAACCCACAGAGCAGGCAGTGGAGAGAAACATCCTGGGCCACTTTGGTGTAGTCAACCAGAATGATTAGGGCTATGTAAGAACTCTAATTTGTTCATCAGGACTCATTTGTCTTCCCATTTTCTCAAAGTCTGGGCTGTAATTTAAATGTCTTGTGGTCACTCAACCACCTCTGTTGGCTTGTCAGATATGTAAACTGCTCTGGCCTCAGCACAGGACCATAGCCTGCTGTTAAGTTTTACTTCCTGATCTGAACATCATAATATCTAGGCTTATTGAGGTTCAGTTTCTACAGCTTAGCTTGAATTCATAATTTGTTGAGCCAGCCAGTTTATCTTTCTTTAGATTCTTAAAATCTTCTTGTTGCACCTTCGCTTCCCCTGCCAGCGTGATCTTAAATGGCCTGAGAGTTCCAGGTTTGGTGTAGATAGGGCCTGTCTGAAGCCTGCATGTAGAGAGAGCTCTCTGTACAAAGTTGTTGTGTAAATATGTTTCTATTTTACAACTCTCTCTGTGAAATAGAAATATGTTATCAAGAAAATTGTGTACCACAATACCACAGGCCCATACTAACTGTCCTTAATTTCTCTCCTACAGCAGTACTGCTTTGCCAGTCCTGTACTGCACTCTGTTAAGGGTGCAGCAACTCATCCTGTGTAGGTTATGGGGAACACAGAGAACTATGCACTTGTCAGTTTGGGTCAGGGTCCACTGGCTGCTTGTTTGAGGGGAATCAGATGCAGCCCAGCTACAACAAACCTCAACCCTGAGAGCCTCTTATATTCTTTTTTATTTGCCAACCAATTTGGATCAAATTCTCCATGATGGAAAATTACTGCCCAAATATTTGACGTCATATCTTTCCCTTATTTTATCAGTTACCTTTGAGCTGAAGTAGAAGTCAAGATCTAGATATATGCTGAGTGAATACTAATCAGTGCTGTTATGAGTGAGTGCCACTCTGACATGACGTCTCATCATATTTCTCATTATTTTTTGCCTCATTCTTATATTTGAAGTAGATGCTCATATTTTTAAACTGCAGTAATGTCATTCGTAGATGTAGCCTCCAAATCTTGACTTCATCTTTATGTGCTAGTGTAAATACATTGGAATCCAGACCACAGGGTCTCAAATGAATCTCTTTTTAGTTTTGTGGTTATTCCCCGAGAAGATGCTGTTTTTTTTTTTTTTTGTTTGTTTGTTTTTTGTTTTTTGAGTGCTCTAAATCAATGCAACACAGGTGGTATACTGTTGTGTGTGAGTTCAAACCCTTTTCCAAAGTGTTACTAATGGTAAAGAGAAATTTTCTAGGCTTCTTTTCTGCCGGTTGAAGTCTGACTGCAGAAGGACCCTTGGCACTGAAAGTGTACGTATTCTGAAGAGCACAGCCCAGGACCCCTGCATCAGTGATGGCTATAACTTCTTAATCCACTTAAAGAAAGCACCACAACCTCAGCTCTTCTCTCTATGTATCTGCTTGTTTTTCATTAGAATGCTATGACTGTATGTAAGAGAGACCAATGTATATTTGTATGTAATATTGTAGGACTTTGTTTTTGTGAATCAGCAGTTTATAAAGACAGGAACGTAAGTTAATGTGTTGGTAAAGAGAGTCAGGGTTAGCTGGCTGTGTTTGTGCTTGCTGTGTTTGTAATCACGTGGGTCCCCGGAGCGTATACTGATGAGTGTCCTTTGTTCTTGTTGGTGCTCTTTCGCGCAGGGGGCAAAACGCCGGACCCCAAGCTGCAAGTCAGGTCTTACGTGGACGTCATGTTGGAGCAGAACCTGTCCAAGGAGGAGGTAAGCTGCCGCACGCTGTTCTCTTTGACGTAGAAAACGTCACATACAGTTGTCCAGTGCTTCGTTGCAGTGCGGTTGTACGGTTTATTCTGACAGTTGTGCCTTTTTGTACGTAGAGAGAGATTCGTCTGCAGCTGGCAGAGAAGGCCAAGGCAGGGGACCTGAAAGCTGTCAACGGTTCTGCTGCCAGCCAAGCTGCCACAAAGCGTAAGCGTCGCTGGGACCAGACAGCTGACCAAACCCCCTCTAATGCTACACCCAAAAAGATGTCCAGCTGGGACCAGGCTGACTCCTCTGCTGAGGTGAGCCACTCAAGTTTCAGCCTCTCACTGCTTGATAGATGACTTAAGATCAATTCCTAGAAGTACTCAGTCTAATGTAACTTCCAGTAATGTAGGGCTGTTGCAGTTGTTCGGTGTCATTTATATTTCATCTGTTTTCTGGTCCTGTGTAGACTCCAGGACACACTCCCGCACACACGCCTTCAAACAGCCGATGGGATGAAACCCCTGGCCGCCCTAAAGGCAGTGAGACCCCTGGGGCCACTCCAAGTACCCGAATGTGGGACCCCACTCCCAGCCACACTCCTGCTGGTGCTGCCACCCCCGGCAGGGACACACCTGGCCACGCCACGCCCGGCCACGGTGGAGCAACAGGAAGCGTGCGCAAGAACCGCTGGGACGAAACCCCAAAGACAGAAAGAGAGACCCCGGGACACGGGAGCGGCTGGGCTGAGACGCCACGCACAGACAGGGGAGATGAGTCCGTGGGTGAGACTCCAACCCCTGGGGCTAGTAAGAGGAAGTCTCGGTGGGATGAAACCCCTGCCAGTCAGATGGGGTCCTCAACACCACTACTCACCCCAGGAAAAACTCCCATTGGAACACCAGCTATGAACATGGCTACCCCAACACCAGGTAAATACACTTTTTGTTTGGCCTATGGTCCCATAAGCAACTAAGCAGTCCGTGACATCCTTGATGATTGTACTGTGTTTTTAAATGAGTTTGCTCTTCTGTTTTCTCCAGGTCACCTGATGAGCATGACTCCAGAGCAGCTGCAGGCGTGGAGGTGGGAGAGGGAAATCGATGAGAGGAACCGACCCCTCACAGACGAGGAGCTTGATGCCATGTTCCCAGAGGGATACAAGGTCAGTGCCTGTTGATTGCATTTAACTCTGCTGATAAAAGCATGAGTAAATATTATTTAGTTATTAGTATTGACACTTTATTTTTCTTCTTCACAGGTCTTGCCTCCACCAGCAGGCTATGTGCCAATCCGTACTCCGGCCCGTAAGCTGTCAGCCACCCCCACCCCTATCGGAGGCATGACGGGCTTCCACATGCAGGCGGAGGACCGCACCACCAAACAGATGAATGACCAGCCCTCAGGGAACCTCCCCTTCCTCAAACCCGATGACATCCAGTATTTCGACAAACTGCTGGTGAGCGTCACATTTGCATCACGCGCACATCATACGTAAACCGTGGTAAAATCAACAGCTGGATGTTTGTCCTGTCTGAAGTTCAACGTGTGTGTTGATGACGAGCTGTGTGTGTTTGTGTTAGGTGGAGGTGGATGAGTCCACGCTGAGTCCTGAAGAGCAGAAAGAACGGAAGATCATGAAGCTGCTGCTGAAGATTAAAAATGGAACACCCCCCATGAGGAAGGTTGGTCCCCATGGTTTTTTTCCTTCCTTTGAAGCCCCACATGATTTCCAAATATCCCTTTAATTCCCTCAAGTCCCAGAATTCCCTGTTCCCACTGAGGTCCTCCTGTCCATTTCTTCTCACATCATAAATCTTGTCGTAGCATAAAGCACCACATCGCCAGCACTGAGCCTGTGTGTGGCTGCAGGAGAGTCTTCTTTGTGAGGAGCTGATGATCATGATCTGCTGGGAGCAGCAGACACAGATCATCACATCTGTTGAGACTGAGGCCTGTCTCAGTGACTGAGTGACTGACAGACCCTCTCCCCTCTCTCCTTTTAGGCCGCTCTGCGTCAGATCACAGATAAAGCTCGAGAATTTGGAGCAGGCCCCCTGTTCAACCAGATCCTGCCACTACTCATGTCGCCCACCCTGGAGGACCAGGAGCGCCATCTGCTGGTTAAAGTCATCGACCGCATTCTTTACAAACTGGACGACCTGGTTCGACCATACGTACACAAGGTAGGCTGAGTGTGACACGCCTGTGCTTATATTTAGTAGGTTGTGATTTTTTTTTTCCGGAACTAACTTCCTGTCCTGTCTGTGCATAGATCCTGGTGGTGATTGAGCCCCTGCTGATTGATGAGGACTACTATGCCAGAGTGGAAGGCAGAGAAATCATCTCTAACTTGGCAAAGGTAAAGTGGAGCACACACTCTACTTCCTGCGAACTATTCTCGCCTGTTCGACCAGTCCGTGGTCTGATCAGGGCTAGTCGTTCGCTAGATTAATATCAACACGAGAGCTAGCAGACGTGGCATCAGTGCCTCGTGTGTTCTCACCCTGCACCCGTTGGTTACAATCAGATATTCCATTAACAATATAGTTATTTAGTATCAGTCCTGAACTGGTACTGACATTTGTCTTCTTCCTGTCCATTCCAGGCTGCTGGATTAGCCACCATGATCTCCACAATGCGACCCGATATTGACAACATGGACGAGTACGTCAGAAACACGACCGCCCGAGCCTTCGCCGTGGTGGCCTCTGCTCTTGGTATACCATCTCTCCTACCCTTTCTCAAAGCTGTGTGTAAAAGCAAGAAGTCCTGGCAGGCCCGACACACGGGCATCAAGATCGTGCAGCAGATCGCCATCCTGATGGGCTGCGCCATTCTGCCCCACCTCCGCAGCTTGGTGGAGATTATCGAACACGGTCAGTCATGGTCACATGTAGAGGTGTTGTAGACTCACACTGTTGATCTCAGATGGAAGTGTGTGCAGACATGCAAAGTTTTAAAGTTCTCCTTGTTGCCAGCTGTAATTTCTATTAAAAGATGATTTAATTATTGCTTGAGCTGTGCCTGAGTGACCCAGCAGATACAGCTGATTGTTTGTGAGTTGGAGCTCTGACTGTTTTTGACTGTGTGATGATGCAGGTCTGGTAGATGAGCAGCAGAAGGTGAGGACCATCAGTGCCCTGGCTATAGCTGCCCTCGCTGAAGCTGCTACACCCTACGGTATCGAATCCTTTGACTCGGTCCTCAAGCCACTGTGGAAGGGTATTAGACAGCACAGAGGAAAGGTGAGCAGGTTTCTTTTTTGGAGCAAACGAATCATTTATTGCAAGATCAACACCCAGCACTGAGCCTGCACGTGGCCACAGTGTGAATATTTGCTTGCTATAAAGTCTCCTTTGAGGAGCTGATGCTGTCAGGAGAGGTCAGATGAATGACAGTGAATACTCTGCTGGGAGCATCAGACAATTCCATTATTATGAAGGTCTCCAAGACACAATCCAGGAGCCATGTTTGTATTTACAGTGCATGTCTTTCTTTGTCGCCAGGGTCTGGCTGCTTTCCTTAAAGCTATTGGTTACCTGATCCCGCTGATGGATGCCGAGTATGCAAACTACTACACCAGAGAAGTGATGTTGATCCTCATCAGAGAGTTCCAGTCCCCCGATGAGGAGATGAAAAAGATTGTACTTAAGGTAAGGGACGAGAGAAAAACTACATCTCAGCTAGCTTTCCTGCGACTCATTCTCGCCTGTTCAACCGCTCCATGGTTTCATCAGGGCTAGTAGTTCGCTACATGAACACCAACATGAGAACCATCAGAGCGGACCTCTGCGTCCTCTCTGTTCTCACCCTGCACCCTGTTGGTTACATTTACACACTGTGACATTAGAGGACCTGAAACCTCGCAGTCATAAGTGTCTCTGACCTGCACGTGTCTTTCGTCTCATAGGTGGTGAAACAGTGTTGTGGCACTGATGGTGTGGAAGCCAACTACATCAAAACTGAGATCCTGCCCCCCTTCTTCAAGCACTTCTGGCAGCACAGGATGGCCCTGGACAGACGCAACTACAGACAGGTTAGCAAACACAGACACATGTTCAGCTCGTAAAAGTCAATTTCAGATGAAATGTTTGGTTTGGTACCTTGTCTGGACTGCATGGTATGGATGCCCCGGTTTATGAACCATCTTCCTCCCCTAACAGTTGGTGGACACCACAGTGGAGTTGGCCAACAAAGTTGGAGCAGCAGAGATCATTTCTCATCGTTGATGACCTGAAAGACGAAGCAGAGCAGTACAGAAAGATGGTGATGGAGACCATCGAAAAAATCATGGGCAACCTGGGTGCAGCTGACATCGACCACAAGCTGGAGGAGCAGCTGATCGACGGTATCCTGTACGCCTTCCAGGAGCAGACCACAGAGGTGAGAGGACGACCCTCGTCCAGATCAGGAAGAACCCTCTTTACACCTTTTGTTGACTTGATTTAATCCATCCTTGTTTTTCTGCAGGACTCTGTGATGCTCAACGGCTTCGGCACCGTGGTGAACGCCCTTGGGAAGCGCGTGAAACCCTACCTGCCTCAGATCTGTGGTACGGTGCTGTGGCGTCTGAACAACAAGTCAGCCAAGGTCCGTCAGCAGGCTGCTGACCTGATCTCCCGCACAGCTGTGGTCATGAAGACCTGCCAGGAGGTACGCTATGAAGACCCACACACAGACATTCAAAGCACAACTGTATAACTTCTGTTAGAAACTAATGCACGTTGTCTCTGTCTGTCACTGCAGGAAAAGCTGATGGGTCACTTGGGCGTTGTGCTGTGGTACCTGGGAGAAGAGTATCCTGAGGTGCTGGGTAGCATCCTGGGAGCACTCAAGGCCATTGTCAATGTTATTGGTATGCACAAGATGACTCCACCAATCAAAGACCTGCTTCCTCGTTTGACACCCATCCTGAAGAACAGACACGAGAAGGTGCAGGAGAACTGTATCGACCTGGTGGGCAGGATTGCTGACAGGTTGGTGGAATAAAACTTGAGATTGAAGTTCTATGTATGTGACTGTAGTGCAGTGTAGTGCAGGCCTTTGTATTAACCCCTTGTGTTCATTTCAGGGGTGCTGAATATGTGTCAGCCAGAGAGTGGATGAGGATCTGTTTTGAGCTGCTGGAGCTGCTCAAGGCTCACAAAAAAGCCATCCGCAGAGCGACTGTCAACACGTTTGGTTATATCGCCAAAGCCATCGGGTGAGTGCTGTTCACTTCATCTTTTTGTGTTTAATAGTGTCTGTTCAGGGAATCTATGTTGACTTAACCTAAACCTAACCAATACTTTGCGTACCTCCTTCCTCTCAGCCCCCACGATGTCTTGGCCACTCTACTCAACAACCTGAAAGTCCAGGAGCGTCAGAACAGAGTCTGCACGACTGTGGCCATCGCCATCGTGGCAGAGACCTGTTCACCGTTCACAGTGCTGCCTGCGCTCATGAATGAATACCGCGTGCCTGAGCTCAACGTGCAGAACGGCGTGCTCAAGTCCCTCTCCTTCCTGTTTGAGTACATCGGAGAGATGGGCAAAGACTACATCTACGCTGTCACACCGCTGCTGGAGGACGCACTCATGGACAGGTGAGTCCTGTTGTGTGATAATCATAAAAACACAGAATTCCTGAGCTTTGAACTTTTACTGAAGTAAACGTAGCTACTGGCTGCATTCATTTCCAGTTTAGTTATACCAGTGACTGTTGAGCCCTGACCCTGTTCTTGTCGTCCTGCAGAGACCTGGTCCACAGACAGACTGCCAGCGCAGTGGTCCAGCACATGTCTTTGGGTGTCTATGGTTTTGGCTGCGAAGACTCCCTCAACCACTTGCTTAACTACGTGTGGCCCAATGTATTTGAGACGTCACCTCATGTAATCCAGGCTGTTATGGGGGCCCTGGAGGGGCTCAGGGTCGCCATCGGGCCCTGCCGCATGCTGCAGTACTGCTTGCAGGTAAGAACAACCTGGATCATCCCTCATAACATGAATAAAGATTCAACCTCGGTGATGAGTGTAAAATAAATCAATAATAATCAATTTTGTGTCTCCAGGGTCTGTTCCATCCAGCCAGGAAAGTGAGAGACGTCTACTGGAAGATTTACAACTCCATCTACATCGGCTCACAGGACGCACTCGCCCACTACCCAGAAGTCTACAACGACGAGAAAAACACATACGTCCGCTACGAGCTGGACTACGTCTTGTAAATACAGATGTTTGTGCTCTTTGCTTTTCCTCCCTAAATTGTCACCTTCCATCGTCGTCTCTATCTTGGTCTAGGACCGAGTTGGTTTTTATTTAGAAACTGTCGGTCTGTTGGTGAAACAGCCTAACGCGGGTACAGTCGGCTGTTTTTGATGCCGCCTGTTGACCCTGAATTGAAAATGAGCATGAAGTTAGGAGAAATGAAAGAAGGAACTGTAGAGTCTGTATGTATTTTTTTATTTTTTTTGTTTTCTTTTGAGTGTTCCTTGTAAGAATGGCCGAGGTCAGACGAGCCTTGATTAAAGAATGCAGAGCAGTCATCACAAAGTTTTAAATATTTGGACTATGTTTTGTTTGTGTGTATTGATAGACCTCTGTACACACCCTCTCCTCATTTCACACCTCTGTTCTTACTAGATGGTTGCTTAATTTAACCAAATAAAATGTTTGTGTATAAAATTCAATTTGTTTGTGTTTGTTTCTCTTCAGGCTGTGAATCCAGTCTGAACAAAGTTATATTAATACATGCAACATTGTAAACAATACGCTTAGTCTAATCCGCAAGGTCCAATTAGTCACCTAAAGTTTGGTCAGACCAACAGTCACAGCTGGTCTCTCGGCTTGCCCATGTTCCACCCAGTGTTAAAATTGTGAATGCTAGTTGTTGAATGAACTTGTTTTTGCTGAGGTTAACGGGTACACAGACCAGAGCTAAACATGCCATAGTCTCTGTGTAGTACCTGTGTTGCAGCAAAGCTAATGGCTCAGAAAGCTTATATTATGACTGCTGACACTCCTATGTGTAACTTTTCTTGTAGTGTATGCTAAGTTAGGTATGTGGTAAATGGACTGTACTTATACATCTCCTTTCTAGTCTTCCGACCACTCAAAGCACTTTACAGTACGTATCTCATTCACCCATTCACACCCATTCATACACTGATGGCATTGGCTGCCATGCAAGGTGCCAACTGCTCATCAGTTTTACGAGCTAACCTAAACACACATTCACACACTGATGGCACAGCCTTCTGGAGCAATTTGGGGTTCAGTATCTTGCCCAAGGACACTTCAACATGCAGACTGGAGGGGATCGAACCCTCTACCTCCAAGCCGCAGCCGCCCTGTGAGGTGGTCCCCTATTCCTGATTAGCTGTGGAGGTGTGGCCATTACTGTAATGGCTTCCTGATGGAGGATCCTGATTGGACACCCTGTCCCACCTTTCAATCTTCAGGGTGCAATTTGGGCAGCTAACTTTAAAAGAAATTTGTTGTGGATGTACCTCTTGGTGTCAAATTTTGAATGTTAATTATTGAATTCATTATTTTTCCCCTTGTAGTCCGTTTCACCCATTTTTTCCTTTTTTTTTTTTTTTGCATTATTAAATCAAGTGCTGAAAATTGTAGTTCCTCAAACGGCCACTTGGGGCTGGCTTAAAAACGAGTCAGTCTCCATAAGTCCCCATGTTAAAATGTCCAACCTCACAGCAGAAATAAACATGTTTACAGCCTGGTACAAAAAACATTAACTCATCTGTTCAAGTTATATTAAGGTGTAAAGTTATTATTTTTTCTAAGGTTTAAGGTTTTTTTTGTTTTCAAGGGTCTATGGTTTTGGTTAGTATACATTCATGTCTCCCACTTAAAGGCACATTCCGCCCACGTCTGAGTCTAACATAGAGTATGTTAGTATTTTAGACATGACATCACAACACGTCCAGTTTTCCTGTTATCATCCTGCTGAGACACAACAACCAGATAAAGCACCAAGAGTGTGGGGGTTGGCTGTGCTGGTGGCCTTGTTTAGGATGAACTCATTCCTCACATCATATGGGTGAACTCAGTCTGACATAATGGAGCCGGTCCAAACTGTTATTGCTTTTGGTTACATGCACGTCTCCTTCCATGAGAACTAAACTCTGCTTTGTTGTGCTGTCTAACCTTTGAGAGTACAGGAATACCGTGAGCATTGTGAAACAGTGAGGTGATGTAATGATCTGAGAAATGTGCTGCATCTCTCTGTACTCCACCAGACTCCACATGAATGTCCACCCCTCTGTCATATAGATGATGGATAAATAGAGAATTCATTTACACTAAAAATAAGCAGAGATCAAAACTCGACCCTCCTACACACACACACACACACACACACACACATATGTGTGAACGCTCATAGACACACAATGGAAAAAACCTCCCCCACTCTTCCTCCCTTCCATTCATTTCACCACTGCTGCACAGCCATGCTTGTGTGCTTTGACCCAGATTCCCCTGGCAGACTCTGGGTCTGCTAATCTGAGGAGGAAGGCAATAAGTCTGTTGTGTGTGTGTGTGTGTGTGTGTGTGTGTGGCTGTAGCAGAGGTATATCCTTAAAACCAGAGGGGGATTTGTGTGCATGTGCCTGTGTGTTTAATAGAAAGTTTGTACTCCAGATCTTTGAGAATTCATAGATCATCATCAGATCACATTTACTCACATTTGGCTGAGCAGGGACTCAGAGAGCTGATCCAGGTCACATGTTCCCACAGGGCTTCACTGTAAGGCTGCTGTGTGCCATTTGCTTTAAGGCCAATTTGTTGGATATATATATTTATCGTGTGATCCTGAGGCTCTGTGGGGCTGTACTAAATGCTAATGTAGACGTGCTAACACTTGCACAGTGAAAATGCGAACACTCTGGTGTTAAGCTGGTATAATGTTTGTCATGTTCACCTTCATCTCAGCTTTGCATATTGATATTGTAAAGTGTTACTTTGTGTTACTTCAGCTGAGGCTGATGGGAATGTTGATAATTTGATGGTGGCGCCAGATGAAAAGTCAGATCAGCAACATTATTATAATTCATCCTGGGTGGAGCATGAACGTCTGTGTGAAATTTAAAGGCAATGATTGTCGTTGACCATGAATGTGTGGTTCTCAATTTCTTGTCCATCCATGCAGTTGTTAAAAAAATGTCATTCTGGGCCAAAGTGATGGACAGACTGAGCTACAGACATGTCTGTGTTGCTATAGCACGTCTAAAAAGCATCCTCAGTGAGAAAGGTTTGATGTTTTTCTCTCCCAGACATGGAACAACACTGACCCTCTTCAGTTCCCTTCCCTTAGAACTTTGGAATGCATCTCCATGAGCACAGTGAAGCATGAAAAGGACATGGCGGTGTCTCTAATGCTGCTGCTGCTGTGTGTGTGTGTGTGTGTGTGTGTGTGTGTTGTTGAGTCAACAGTGGGAGGTAACCTGGCAAACTCCGTCTGGCTCGTTTATAACGCTCCCCGAGGAGATGTCTGTGATTACAAATGTTTCCATATTGTGTATATGAAGTGACAGCAGCACTGATAGTCCATGATGCTCCTCTAATATGATTTCCAGTCGATGATCATTGGCGAAAAACAACAAACTTTAAAAGCTTTTCATTTTTCTTAAAGGACCACGCTTGTGATTTTGTAGTCACATAAAAATACCGTGCTTTAAATGACGTGTAACTATGGAACAAACTATGACTGACATGTTTAACCAGCAGCTACTAGTTTCCATTCTTTTCTGTGTGACAATCTTGTGTCGAACAGAACAATTTAAAGTAATAATTCATTCAAGACTTTCTGTCACTTTTTGGAGATAATATTTCATTAAATGTAAATGTACATACAAATCAATCATATCTTATAAACTGTATTAATGCACGTTCATGTCCCATTAGTGCATGTTACTAACTTAGCTTCTTCCCCAGAGCTCTTGTGCTTTCTTGCCTTGCAGGTTTCATGGATCAGGGATTGTGGTTACTATTGATGTTATTATATCACACACGGTCACATTTCCATTAAAATTACAGTTAATGTACAGTATTAAGATAAGATAAGATAAGATAATGATGATCCCACACCGAGGAAACTCATTCAACTCACTCAGAAAAGTCATGAAGTCATGCTGGTGTTAAAGAGTGTGCCAGCTGTCTGAATGAAGGACCTGTGGTAGCTCTCCTTCTTACATGGTTATCATTTGACGCTATATAAATAAAGTTGAATTATGTTTTCGAATGAAATATTGTTTTGTAAATGTCTTGAAACTGACATATAAAATGCATTAAAACAATCTGTAACACTGCAGAACAGCCCGCGGGCTCCTGGAGGAAGAAGTGCTCCTCGGGTACTTCACACATGCTCCAGTGGAGGGCAGCAGCGAGGGGGTGCTGCGTGTTGTTGATGCTGAGGAAGCTTCTCCTCCACTTCTGCATCTGAGAGGAGGAGGAGAGACAGGCACCAACTTCCTGTGCGATCTGTGCTCAGCTGAGTTCAGCCTGGCTGCCTCTCCGGGAGGCTTGTGGCTCTGCAGACCGGGGAGGAAGGACGCTTCTTGTGGGTGTTGTATGGCTCTGAGAGACGCCTGGGACCTCCGTGCAACTGCAGTTAGAAGCCATAAATGTGGATTGTTTACACCGGTGGGTCAATCCGTTCCTGCTCCCCATCCCCGCGACCCCGAGCGGCCGCCTCGGCTCAGCAGCGTCGCCGCAGATAGCGTCAGTGGAGCGGGGCTGATGGCCGTGCTCGCCCCGGCCTTCATCACCATCATCCGCCTGTGTGTTTGCTAGAGAGCTACGAGAAGCCGCGCTGCTAGTCCCCTAAAGTCCCGCGGAAGAGCGGAGAAAGGAGGAGGAGGAGGACAAGGAGGAGGAGGAGGAGGGAGGCGGCGGCGTTCGGGGCGCAGCATCGCACCGTGCATGGTGCTGCGGTGTCGGAGGGTGGATGAGCAGCCGGAGCTGACCCAGAGATGGCTGTTCTCAAACTGGCCGACCAGGTACAGACCTGCTAGCTGCGGTTAGCTTAGCCTCTCACAGACAGCCTCAGTACTGTGTGTGTGTGTGTGTGTGTGTGTGTCTTCTGTCTGCTAGAAATGTATTTTTTATATCGAGTCTTTGTGCTTCCTCTCCGGGTTTTGTCAAACACAAGAGCGGAAACAGAGCGTGTGTGTCCGGCAGGCTGAGCACCTGAACACGGCCACAGAGCTGCTCCACAGCTGGACGGTGAACCCTGATTTTTTTTTTTTTTTTTTTGGTCTTTTCTGGTTATAATATTGGGTGTTCTGTTCAAATGAGGACAGCCCACTTCTCAGTTACTTCCTGCTCTCCTTCCTTCAAAGCATCCCCAGCAGGGCTGCGAATGTCCTCAATAAGAGAAGCAAAGAGCTGGAGCCACACTCATCTGTCATATGTGCTGTTTCATGTGAATAAATCCCTTTCTGATAAGGTGTGATGTCATGTTACAGTCTCACCAGTAGCTCTGGAGCTTTTGACTCATCACATGATGCTCCTCACTTTGTTTGCCCACTCTCACTCTCACCAACAAGAACAAGAAGTCCTCAAAGGTCCAAAGTGGGCTGTACTTATGGAATATGGCAGAAATGGAAAATAATATGTATCATTATGTTTTCATTAGTGTATAATCAATCACCTGAAAATAAATGAGACTTTATATATAATACAGATACTGGGTCTACTAGCCTAGGACAGACAAACTGAAAGCTGGCTCTACATCGGGCCTTTCACATGTTTCACACATTCCCCAGCCACAGTAGTTTCTCTTTCATTCTAGGAAGCAGAGGGTGAAGTGAAAGGGTTGCAATCAGCAGCTGCACTGCTTAGATGCCACTAAATCCTACATACCGCTCCTTTTAAAGTGTTCAGGAACAAACTCTGTCTGCTGAGGAAGACTGTGTGATGACGTCGAGAGGTCCAGAACAGTTACTAAATAGATTGCAAGATCAAGAATCATCTTTGAAGCTCAGATATCTGATGCAGGGCTGCAACGTCATTGCTTTGAGTTGTCATATTCAGATTATAACAGTCTAAAACTAAGAAAAGCAGCAGAAAACAGACAATATTTGATCATTTCAGCTCTAATTTGACGTGTAACTCCATGACTTGTAGGTGGGCCGATGTCTAACCTCCAGTCCTGGTCCTGTCAGTGGTGTATGGTGAAGCAATCAGAGCTGATGCTCGCCCTGGTCCCTAAACTTAAGCTCACTTCTGTCAACTCACATTCAGGTTTCCACCAGCTGGAACCTGAGGAGACCCTGATATGCAGAATGGTCTGTGATTCTGACGCAGCTTTGTCACTCATATCAGATCCATCGTTCACTTCAAGGGAGGCGTTTTTTTTCATAAGTGTGGGGCTTCCTGTTATTTGCAGACAAACATGCTGATGACAGCTGATAAGTGGATGCCTCAGCTCAGAGCACAGCTCAGCGCAGCATATAGATTTTTTTTTTTGGGTCATGTGCTGATCAAGAGCGGGTCACATGAAAATCTTGTTTTAAACCTGTGATAGAGTAAGCTCAGCGTGTTCGGCTGTGTTTTAGGAAGTCCTGTAACAGGCAGGCTTTGCAGACACTGATGTCGTCCAGAGGTCAAGGTGAAAAGACATGAGGGTCAAAGTGCGGCTCCTAAGTTGTGTTTCTAAATTTGCACATTTTTTTAATGTATACATGCCTGATGCTGACGGGCTTATTTTAGGCAGAGCGTCATATTTCCACCAAACAGCATACAAAGGAAGCACAGGAAGTTGTTGACTTTTGAATTTCCGCCACAGCAGTCCTGTGTGCGTGTGTGTGTCTGTGCGTGTGTGTGTGTGTGTGTGGATGTGCGCATGTACACTTATCAGATTTCCTGTGGTTTTCTCGTTTCTCCTTGTTTTTAACAAGCCTTCCTCTATTGTTTCCTGTGTCCCTTTCAGGCAGGTGAAGTGTTTGTTTCTTTTCAGCTACTTCCAGACGGAGGCTGAGTGATAATGACATGCAGAATAGAGGGTCTGATTTAACACTTCATTGGCGGGCGACATCAGAAGTGTGCCGTTGACCTGAGGGGAAGCAGATGAGGCTAGGTTAGAGACGGCCCTTCTTTTATGGATGGAGACACAACACAGGATGTGCGTGTGTGTGTGCTGTGCGCACGCTTGAGACATTTATGTCTTACAGGTCAGTGTGTGTGTGTGTGTGTGTGTGTGTGTGTGTGTGTGTGTGTGTATGTGTATGGGTGTATGGAATGAAAACAGATGTAATCTGATGGAGGAAGTTAGTGTAGGATAAGAGTGAGAGAGTGGACACTGGTTGGACTTTATTGGCCGAGGAGAAAAGTTAAAAATGAGTGTTGCTGTGTGGAAATATGTGTGTGAGTGTGTTTGTGGTGAACAGTGAACTTTCATCACTGTGTGTCTAAAAATGGGCAAAGATGTGTATGATCGGCGGACCTGAGGCGGGCTGAATGACACCTGGGTGTTCAAATAAGCTAATTGTATCGGCACCTTCCTGTCAATCAAAGCAGCCATGCTGTTAATTCTGCATAACTTTAAGCCTTAATATCATTTGAGGAGGTGAGTTGTATATAAATTCACCCTCAGTACAGTTGTCATGAACGGGAAATTAGCTATAGAGACCAAAACTGTTTTTGTACCAGGCTGTAAACATGTTTGTTTCTGCTGTGAAGTTGGACATTTTAACATGGAGACTTATGGAGACTGACTCACTTCTGGAGCCAGCCTCAAGCGGACGTTTGAGGAACTGCAGTTTTTGGCACTTGCCTAAGCTTCACTTCACAGCCACAGGGTTTGCCGCTTTGATCAGCAGAATTGATCAGTAGCTAGCTAATAGCATTAGCTCCATGTGTTGATTAGAAACTGTCTTCCACAATGACTTTTTAATGTTTCTAAGTGACACATATAAAAAGCAAAAACCTTGAAAAAGGATCTTAAATATTCATCTGAGGGCTATGCGTGATGTCATGCTAACTCAGTGCTGTGTACTGATTATGTAAAAGAACAGGATCCAAGAAAAGTTTGCATCCATGGCGCCCCAGCGAGTCCTTGCTTCAGAGACACCCTACTTTCCTGCCTGTCTTTGGCTGTCCATCACATAAAATGCCCAAAAAATAATTAAAAAAAGTTTGCATCGTCACTATCTGATGAGCAGTGGCAGAATTATTCTTGTATTGTATGATAGCCAGTTAGCTATCATACAATACCCCATTTATCTGTTACCGAAAGACTCATTTAGCAGACCAGTGATGGGTCTGTTCTCATCACCTTCTCTCATTTTGGGTTCAATTTCAGGTTTCCGTTGTAAGTTTATTTTATATAACGAGGCATCAAGAAAAGACCTTTCTATGTGCCACGGGTCATAGTCTCAAAGAAAACTAATCTGATGGGTCATTACTAAATGGTATCACCAAAACGAATATTGGCTGATATATCGGTGTCAGATTTTTTCTAAAATGTTTATCGGCGTCAAATCTCCTGTATTGGTCTGTGCGTAGGTGCTGGTATGTTCTCATTCATGCTCACACTCCCTAAAATCTCTTTGCCTTTCTCGTGCCAGCACCAGTCTCCCTAAGTCCCCATGGCGATTACAGACACAGCAGCACTGTGACAAGGGACCGCTGCCAGCTGAGTTTTTGTGTGTGGAGACTTGCAAGAATGTGTGTGTGTGAGTGCATGTGGAGCACTTAGAAAGAAAGGCATAGCTAAAGAGGCCATATGCTGCCAAGTGTTGGCTGCCTCTTTAAAGGAACAACCCCCCCCTCTTCCTTTTCTCTCTCCAGCTGGGACCTCACTCACTTCTCTCTACCCTAAATGTGTCCTTCCTCCTTCCTCTTATCAGTCTGCTCAAGTAAACACTGATTAAACCTCAATCACTACTAATAGCTTTGAACCTGGCTGGCTGATCACCAGGAGAGAGCGGTGAGGAAAGCAGGACAATCGCTTCCTCGGCCAATAAGGAACCACGTCCTCTCTCTCCTTTCATTTTCTGTCACCCACGTAATTCCTCTTTGGCGATGTGCTTTCTGCTTTGTTAGGTGGCATGAAATTATTGCTTGTTGCGATAATGGGTGGAAGTTTCATAGAAAGTGACAGATGTGTCCAAACACCCCTCCACTCCCTCCTGTTCAACCTGTGGAGTTTGACCTCCAGGGACAAACT